>CM070030.1:28482876-28740376 GCA_036247105.1 Cirrhinus mrigala | reverse complement strand
CAAGAGTCAGGAACCAGTGTTTCTTCAGCCATCTTGGGGCCACAACCAAAACTCTGTGAAGGCCCAGTGCTACCCTTTGAGCACCAGTGGAATCAAAGGTAGAAGAGGAAAAGCATACAACAACTCTTCTAGCATCTATCCCCAAGGGATCTCCCTAGTTGTTCATGGAATACCATAGATCGCAATGAGTTGTCTCTGCTGTTGCAAACAGATTGATCTTCGCCATACCGACTGTCTCCACTTTGTCTTCCCCACAAGTTTTCCACTTCAGGATGGAGATGTCACTCTACCGGAAGAGATCCAGTTCAAGACAGCTGGTCTGCTCCTTTGTTTGCTACTCCAGATATGTACACTGCTCTGAGAGACAGGAGTTTCAGAAATGACCAAGAAAGTAGTTTTTTTGTCACCTGGAGACATCATGCTGATCTGGTGCCACCCTGGTGATTGATGTAGTACACTGCATACATATGGTCTTTCCTTATCAAGACAGAGAGGCATCTGTTGTTATCACAGACTGCCTCGGTGGGATGTTACCAAAAAAATACCCCTTTGTGATAGTAACTTTTTGTTCTTCCAAGGGATAACATCTGGATACACCTTCATGTAACACATGTCTGTCTAATTTGGGATGTAATTTGAAGCTGTTCACCCACCGTTGTAGTGGACAGGCTCTGAGAAGGCCGAGGGGAATCACAATCTCTGCCGCTGCAATCATACCCATCAACCGCTTAAAGTGAATTACCTTCATCCTGTTTAGATTAAATGACTGAGCCAAACTGGACAATATCACCCTCTGGGGTGATAAAGATGCAATCAATAGTTGGGAATCCAGTGAAACTCCCACAAACACTGCCTGTTGTTGGGGATTTAGATTGCTCCTGTCCCAGTTGACTTGAGACAGACTGGAGATGTTAAATTACCATTCCGTGACCTTCCAAAACTTGATTGTGAGAAGGAGCACAGATTAACCAGTTGTCTAGGTATGCTAGAATTTTTATTCCTGCACACTGAAGAGGACAAAGGGCTGCTGAAACCACCCTGGTGAAGACCCTTGGAGACAACGAAAGGCCAACTGGTAGAACCCCGAACTGATACACCCGATCTTGAAAGCCAAAGCGAAGAAACGGGAATGGTCTTGACAGATGGGCACATGGAAATATGCAAAGATCATACAAACTCCTGAAAGAGTAGGAACGCCACTGGAACTGTATCCTGTATGCCTTCTTGATGATATCTAGGACCCAGGGATCTGATATGAACTTCTCCCAAATGCACAGATGTAGTTAGGAGCATGCCCCAACAACTTCAAGACCATTATGCAGGACCTCCTCAGGGTTTGGAACCCCTGGGAATACGCTTCTTCAGAGATCCTCTCCTAGCTGAAGTGTGGCACTGGTCAGTTTGGGTCACTAAGGTTCTAAACGAGGAAAGTGTGCGGGCTGAAATAATTGAGTACCCTTATGGCCATATCTAGTAGGTCCAAAATGACCAAATATTTGTTGGACTGATTCCCTTCTGTGTCTTGCTTGATCAGCAGTATCCAATAAAGACTCTGGGAATATGGGTGAAATACTCTACCAGGAACCACTGGCATATTAGTCAATTCCTTCCTAATAGTTTCAGGCATGGATATCTGGGCTAACCAAAACTGCCTTCAGGCTAAGATTGCTGAAGACATAAATGCACCAATATCTCTGGTAACCTGTGAGTGCATGATGAGTGCTGCGTCAACCAGATTCATAACATCACTATCTTCTGATCCTGATCACTTTCCTCAAAGCAGCCAGTACTATTGCCAAAGGGTTTTGCAATCAGGCTGCTCGACTAGCTGCGTTATACGCTTGCCACATTAGCTGATCTGTCGTCTTCAACACTCCCTGCCAGGACACCTAGGGTTATCTGTGAGCCAATCAGGTTCCAAAGTGGTTAAGACTGCAATATCTCACTCCACTGAAGGTCCATACCACTCTCAGGGGCATAATTTATCTTGACAAACTGCCTACACCCTGCATTAAATTGGGGTGATGGTTTTGGATTATTCCAGGCTTTTCTCAACATCTGAGAATGATCTCTTTAGCCACGGGAACAGACGCAGGGGGCTAAGCACAAGACATACCCTAGTGTTGAGACCCAAGATCTTTGCTGCGCTTAAAATGCAAGAAAATAATGCATTTTAGTGTGGGTTCCCCTTCTCTGAAGCACCAGACCTGGATTGATCCTCGCCTCCATCTTCAGCCTTACCCTCATGCTTTCCCTCCTGGTATGATAACTCATCACCAAAAGAAGCTGCAAGGGGGTATTGTACAACGTTGTGTGCTCACTGCAGTTGTACATGTTTCAAACTTACCAGCTAAATCACGTAACGTTGCTAAAATCTGTAACTGAGCATCATCCTTGGGTTCCTGGATTACTGTGGCCTTCCCACATCTATTCTTAGGCAAGTCAGAATGTGAGGACCTAGAAGAACTGTCAGGGGTATTTGACCTCTTGCACTGATAAGGATGTTCCTTCATTAAGGCACTATTAGAAGCCACTTCTTTCCTACTACCTGTTGAGTGCCTGGCTTGACAAAACCAGTCACATATAACTTGTGACAAATCATCACTCATTAACTGTTTTTCAAATAAAGTCTGCAAACAGAACTTCTGTAAGATCAAAAATCATTCAAGAAAAGAATATATAAATTTCTGTCAATCCACATGCATACACGCAGTAACCAGAAAAATCACATCCACTGCGAACAGCAGACCTAAACGCAAACCCCTGTAAACAGTATAATAACGTAAAAAACACCCACCAATGCTGCAATCTTGGAACCGCAATCTCTCCTGTGTTTGACTTAAAATGCAATCAACCGATCTGGTCTCAGATGAGGCGATAAAGGCGAAGAGGAAGTGGTCTGTCCATCCAGATGTTATATAACAGCCAAACCTTAAGGTCAGTCACTGGACATCGTTGTTATTAGGTCTGAAAGATAGGCGGAAGAGTAGCGTCATTCAGGATAGGTTGATATAGATCTGTTTTATGCTGCGTTTCAGAGGAGGTCAGAAGTGGGAACATGTCCTACATCAAACCTTACTGAATTCCAGTCAATCACACATCACATTAACATATTGACCTCCTGACACAACAAAAGTTGTGTTAATATAAAAATTTGGTGTTTGTTTTGTAAAGTTTTTCAGTTTGTAAGTCGATAGTTTACAGGTCAGATGTCCGACTTCAAGCAGCGTTCTAGATGTTATTTCCAAATAGTAGGTGGAAAAATCCAAATTTCAAGCTGTCTGGAATGCAGCATTAGACCCTACTCTGAAGTCGGAGCTAATTTAAGCTCCCCCAAATGGAGTTCCTAGAACTAAAATCGTTCCTAGTTCCTTTGGTACAAAAGCTATTCCTGTGAATAGTTCACATATGAGTGGAAAAATAATAAGAAAATGTGGATTGCACACAACTCTGCCGAATATCCTGAACATTCACATTATAGGATTTCACTTTTCAAATTTTGCAATTTAAAGACAAAACTTTCTGCCTCTGTTACTTTCTCATAAAATACTTCTTATCTATACTCTATACTTCTTCTAACCTATTTCAACATTATTTTTTTCCCTGCATGGTTGAGTGCAGCTGTGACGGCGAGTGAAGAGTGCTGTTCCAGCCTTTAACAGGCTGCAGTTTTGAGCCTTCCAGGCCCCTGTCACTCAGCTGTCACTTCAGGCCCATATAGGCCCTCAGAGAACAGTCTCATATCATATTTCACACACAGCCCGCTCAGGGTCAGTGATTTCCCAGATGCAATGTGAGAAATGGACTCTTCATCAAAGAGAAAGAGAGAAAAATAAAATGCAGCCTTAACAACATTCTAGGAAATTAATATTTACTATTCTGCAATAAATTAAGAAAGAAAAAAAGAAAGAAAGAAAGAAGCAAACAAATAAAAAATAAGAAAACTAATTTCATGTTCCTTGAAAATAAAACATGTGTTTGGAATTGCATAAAGATTGCTTACGCTTTAAGCTTTAGCTTAATTTTTTCCCCCCTTTAGAGAGAAACTTTTATGTTACAGAGTTTGGCACTCTAATTTATAGTCCCAAATAACAATAACAAATTATTGGCAGCCACATCCAGTCCAGTCTTCACTAACAGTCCTGTCTGCAGTTTCTACTTTAATCCCACAGGTCCATATTAAAGAGCTGGAGACAGACTGGCACCTGCAATTATCCGTGTTCATCCAGCCATGGGCCTATTTCCCTACACTCCTCCTTACGCACACACACACACACACCTGCCAGTAAAGGCTAAACATTATGACTAGCAGACCCTTACAAACGAATACACAAAACTTTGTGCATTCCCATGCAAGCCTAATATTCAAAGACAGCTTCACAATGTCATGCAATGTTTAATTATTCATGCCAACACCTTGCGAATATAGCAAAAGTTCCCTGCATTGCTACAATGTACTTACCATGCTAAAACTGCAGTGCCCTTAAACATCCAGTCAGGACACATTGTAGGAAAATAACTGGTTAAAGAATTGCTGAATATATATTCTGTTACATTTGTCTAAGACTAACAAGGGCACATAAAAATATGAATGTGTAGTTATTTTAACAGATATTATTGCTGCCATAAGCAGTCCTGGAGATCCATGAAAGCCCTTTTCCTCTAGGTGTACAATTGCTGAGTTAGCAACCAGAATTCATATCTTTACACACGGATTCATTTCTGTTCTTGTCCCTGCTGAGCCGGAGCTGGTTTATTCATTATATCTCTTTCATTTAGTAGGAAAGGCAGATGCTCATTTATTTTATGGTTATAAATAAATGTATTACTTTTATTAAAAATAAGTTTGTGGAGGGTGTAAAAAAAGAACTTGCATTTAACTGTAAATATATATCTGTTAAAAGAATAGCATTGAAAACAATAAGAAATATATCACGTGACATGACATCTCCCCGCTTTTTCCAAAAAAAAGAAAAAAAAGAAAAACTAAATAAAGTCTGCCTGTTCTCTCCCCCCATACTATTACCACTACATAACAGCATATAAACAGACAGACAAAACAGACAACTTTTAACAGCATAAACATGAGCAATATGAACTCTTACTATAATTATGAACAGAACAAACATTTAAAATCTCCAGAAGACTCTGACCATATTCCCCAGCACAAACAAGTTTCTGAGATTTCAAGTCGAGCCTAGTAACAAGTTTACTAACTCTTCCAGATCTGGTAAATATCAGTCCATTCTTAGGGCTTTAGGGTTGGCACAGTTTTCTTTGTGTCAGTGTGTGTAGGCTGGATGTCAACAGTACCTTTTGTTTGCAGTGAGTGGTTGTGTACAGTCTGTGTTGTTGTTGTTGGTACCGCTTAAAGATGCCGTCAGTTTTGTTGCAGTACTTCCCCTTGTTCCGTTTCGGTGTACAGTGCCTTGCGAAAGTATTCATACCTCTTCATTTTTTTCAAGTTTTAAGTTGCAGCCTTATGTTAAAGTGCTTTAAGTAACATCAGTCTACACTCCATACACCATAATGACAAAGCAAAAAACAGGTTTGTAACAACTATGCAAATTTTTTAGAAATAAAAAACTGAAATGATTCCATTGCATAAATGCCCTTTTCTGGGACACTTGAAATTTAGCTCAGGAGCATTCATGTTGCTTGTAGATGTTACTCCGCTTGGAAAAAATGTGGCAAATTCATTTGAAGGAGTATGATTTGGAGCCTCTCAGAAAAAAATGCTGAAATTGCATATCAGAGCAAAAACCAAGCCCAGAGGTCAAAATAACTGCCTGTAGAGCTCAGAAACAGGCTTGCGTCAAGGCACAGGTCTGGGGAAGAGTTCAGAAAAAAATTCTGCTGCATTGAAGGTTCAAAGAAGCATGTAGCCTCCATTATCCATAATGGAAGATGCTTGTAACAGCTAGGACTCTTCCTAGAGCTCACCTCCTGGCTAAACTGAACAATTGATGTGGAAGGGGCATGGTTATACTGGTGACCAAGAAGCTGATGGTCACTCTAATTGAGCTCCATGATCATATATGCAGATGGAAGAAACTTACAGTACGACAAACATCACTGCAACACTCCAGCAATCAGTCTTTATGGCGTGGTGGCCAAACTCATTCCTCTCCTCAGTGAAGACACATGAAACCCCATTTGGAATTTGCAAATAAGCACCTAAAGGACTCCAAACTGAGAAACAAGATTCTCTGGTCTAATGATCTTCAATTCTGAGCATCATGTTTGAAGGAACCAAGCACTGCACATCAACTGCAGAGTACTATCCCAAAAGAAAAGTGTGCTGGTAGCAGCCTCATGCTGTGGGGCTATTTTTCAGCGGCAGGGACTGAGGGCCTCGTCAGAGTAGAAGGAAAGCTCAATGCACCAAAATATTAAGATAGCCTTAATGAAAACCCAGTCCAGAGCATTCAGAACCTCAGACTGGCAGAAGATTCATCTTCCAACAGGACAGTGACCTTAAGCACACAGCAATAGTGGCTTATAGACAACTCTGAATATCAAACACTTTGTGAAAGTCAACACAAGCTGAACACAAACCGGAAAAGTTAAAGCCATGAATAAATACAACAAAGCACATATGGAAACAAAGTGAAGTCTAAAGCAGACAAATAAAGATTTTTTTGACGATTTTACCAAAGAGTCCCAAAAAGTTTCAGGACACGGAAATTTGAAGGAATTCTATGATATTACAAAACACTTGAGCAAATACAGCAAGCCAGAAAGACCAATGAAAGATAAAGAAAGAAGGCCAATATGGGGACAATGAAGGAGATGGGTGGAACACTTTAAACAACAAGGCACAGATCTGAGGAAGAGTTCTGAGGAAGAGCTAAACCAACCTGTGCTCCATTCTCAGTTTAAGGCTGTCAAGGCTATTGTATTCACTTTAAACAGTGGATGAAGTGATTATTTTCTCTTTAATGATGCAGATGCAAGTAATTTTTCCATGAGTCTGCTTTGTTAACGATTATAATGTTACCTAGCTAGATTGGTAGCTTTTTGAATACCGTAGCTTGTTGGATAGTAAGTCACCTACTACCGCTAGCATGCGTGATAAGCCTGTGCATGATATTAGGCTATTGTACATCTACAGTTGTGTTGGGTTTTGCTCAATATGATGTTAAGTGGCAGATCAGTGGGCAGATTAACATCTAAGTAAGAGATGTGCTCTGTCCAAGACGAAACTAAAATAATATGTGGAGGACACAAGATAATTTAATAATTATAATATGACCGCGTGATGAACTGATGAACCTAACTTATATATAAACAACTATCGCTTTGTGTTGCTGGCCAGATAAAATGACAGAGAGAGAAAAAAAAACAAAACAGGTAAGATAATTTTTCAGTGCAACAAAATGCCAAGTAAGTACAAAAAGTCCCCATAGTAAGGCAAAACATCTTTGTGTCCATTTCAAAAATTGCTCTTGAGAAATTTTGTTTATTGTCCCTCACCCCCAACTACTATGAGGAAATTTATCACATGACAAGTAATAAGATGAGAACATAAGTTTTACAAGATAACACGCCAAAGAATATCTTAGATAAGATATAGAAGATAAGATATGCCTATTATGACGTTTGTCATTAATCTGTAAGGTTAGTCGGGACCTGGAGAGGAGGCAGAATTGTAACGTGAGGTCAGTGCATTACCCAAATTAGTAACATACACAACAAACACAGGCTATATTCTATATATATATTCATTCAAAATTCCAAAAAAAAAAAAAAAAACACTTAAAAAAAAAACATGGGTATGCTATCTTATATCTTCCCTACTGAAGCACTTGACTAGACCAGTGCCCAAAACCCTTCTAAAGCAGACAGACCAGCATGAACAGCATTTTTTTTTGTCATGTCCACTGAGTTAGTGCCATAGCTAGCTTTGGAAAGAAAATCACGTTTGGAGTGGCATGCGGGTAAATAAATGGGTCAATTTGAAAAATTGAAATTTATATACCATCTGAAAGCTGAATAAATAAGCTTTCCATTGATGTATGGTTTGTTAGGATAGGACAACATTTGGCAGAGGTACAAAAAAATCTGGTATCCGAGGGTGCAAAAAAACAAAATATTGAGAAAATCCCCTTTGAAGTTGTTCAAATGAAGTTCTTAACAATGCATATTACTAATCAAAAATTAAGTTTTGATATATTTACGGTAGGAAACTCACAAAATATATTCATGAAACATGATCTTTAATATCCTGATATTTTTAAATAAAAGAAAAAGAAAATATAAAATAGATAATTTTGTCCCATACAATGTATTTTTGGGGATTGCTACGAATTTAGCCATGCTAAGACTGGTTTTGAGGTCAGGGTCAGAATATTAATGATTCGCATAATTTGTTGTTTTTACTTCCCTTTACTGGCACAAGCAGGTCTGGGAATCCCGTAAAGTTACTGCTGGAACAAGACATGCATAAACATTTGAAAATGTATAAACATTTACTAGGGATAACAATTCATATGATTTGCGCATGGCCTTTATGACTATTGCCTTTTTGAGTTAATGGCACAGGGTCAATTGCACTGTAAAAATTGCATTCAAAATCTCTACAGAGCAAAATGAATTGTTCCTTCTTTCTGCATGCATAGTGCAATCTGAATGCCACCTGACTTTTTAAAAAAAAATATATACAATTTTGAAGAAACAGCATGCATTTTGACAGAACAACTACAAGGATACAAGCTTATAAGCTACAACGATGGTCAATAATGACAATGGTTTTAGATATGTCATTTTGATCAATGTACTGTCAACTTCATATCCGAAAACACAAGTTTGGTGAAATACAACACTACCCAGAATCCTGCAAGTAAATTTACTAAATTATGTTAACAAGTCACAAAAAGAAAAATTTGGCAGAAAATTAAACAAACAGATCTGCTTAAACGACAGTAAATAAAATCTAAAATTTATTGTGTAAAAAATGTTGTAATTGTGAATGATTTTTGTTTGGTTCAAGGTTTAGAGCTCTTTACTGAATATTGCTTTGAAATGCCTATGCAGAAAATGAATTTGGGAACAAAAAAACAAACAAACAAAAAAAAGAAACAAAAAAAAAAACAACAGCACTTCTTTTGCCCAGGCAGCTGAAAAAAAGCACTCCAATTATTATATTATGTGTTAGAAATGCTTGAATGTTGATAAGGAAATAAAGTTGCACTTTGGTATTATGGTACTTCCTTTTACTGGCACTATCAAGTCCAGGAAGCTCACAAATGTCTACCCTTCATGCTACAGGGACTAGTAACTAGAGTTTACACAATGTTACACAATAACCACCATGCAAGGTATTTTTGGACTTGAGATAGTCATATCTATAATAATACAAATAATAATAATAATAATAATAATAATAATTATAATAACATTTTGTACTGCCCTACCTATAGGCCATTCTGCTCAGTCACAGAAACAAATTCCTTGCTTTGAGGCACTTATGATTGCACAATGCCCTCTTCTGTTCAGAACGTGAACAACATTGAGCACTTACAGTACATTTATATATTAAATTAAAAATGTAACAAGCACAATAAAAGTTTTGGACTTTGGACAAAATTCTAAATTTGTTTCTCATGATCTAAGTCATTTAAGTGTTCTTTTGATCTAAAGGCCTAATCTGAAATTAGCAGAAAACTATACCTACTTATGAACGTCTTCACAAAACTAAAATTAAAAAGTGAAATTGAAACAGATACTCAAGTAAAGAAGTGCACTGTGTCCAAACTGTGTGTCTGCTATACCTAGAGTCTACATTACATAGATTACCAATGACAATGAGAAGAAGCTGACAAAGATAATTTATTTCCAGTGTTCTTTTTTTTTTTTCTTTGCAGTTGGGAGTCACACATATCAGAGGTAAGATGAAATCCGCACACATAAGTATGATGTCATGCATACTCTCCCGAGGAATCACATGCTGGCTACTACACTGGTCAGCTTGGACAAAATATGTGACTTTTTGACAAAGGTAACATACACAAAAAATATACACATTTGTTATTGCCTCAATAAAAGACCAGGGTAAAGACGAATCCAGTGGCAAAGCACGAGATGACTTAAGACTATGACTGATAAAGCAGTGGAAGCTCTGGGTCTGCTTTTGCATCGTTTTGTATAAAAATTTATTTTTCTTTTTTTCTTTTTTTTTTATTCTGATAAAATTCAGTCATTCATTCACAATACATTTTCCATATTAACAAACAACAAAATTAAGAAATGGCACCTTTCCTGTCACCAGAACCAGTTGAGAGGCACTTTTTTTTATAAGGAAACTGAATTCCTTGTGATTTTATGACTTATTTGCTGTTAGGTTGTACTTTGCATTAAAACGGTTCAACATGACAATACCAGTAAGCCTGGTACTGCTACAGATGTTCAGGCTCTGGTGCTTTCAATTTAGCACTTACTTTCACAATCCTGTAGAAATATAAAAAAGATTTCATTCTTCTTCCACATTTATGTCTGGCTGTTATGATGCACTGTAAAAAGGGATTTCCACAGCGCACAGCTCAGAAAACAGCCCATATCAAGGCTAACCTTCAAAATAATAATAATAATTAAAAAAAAAAAAAAATACTTCAAGTACAGACATTATTTACATTTTTTTCACTAATGAAAAATGCAACAAGCAATTTACGTGTTAGTCAATATAACAGCAAGCATATTACATTCTTCATATGAGTAACATCAGGAGTTTTCTTTTTTTTTTTTTTGTCCTAACCTTGGACGAGATGCCTTTTCTTTTCCTTTGATATTAGTATCCTTCAGTAACAGTTTTGCAAATGCATGTCTGTCCAAGTCAGAAAAATTGTGCTGTCGCAGCAGCAGAGGCAGTCGGTAAACATTGGTATTGTACAGCCTCTGAATATCAGGCCACTTCACCGTCATGCATATATTACTAGCTTTCAAGAAAACAACTCCAGTACTGATCCAAAAACAATGAGTCAGATAACTCAAAGTTGTTAAAATTACTCCAGTTACTTTTTTATAAGCCTATACATATAGATATATACAATTTATATTTATAATATATATATATTCATATTTATAGATACTTTGTTTAAAAAAAGGACATGGGGATGGAAAATAAAGATGGTGTAACCTTATCTCTAAGTACATTCATTCAACTTAAGACCTGTTCACACCAACACGTTTGCCACGGAAATTCATCCTGATTTGCACATATAATTTGTCTTTTTAGACCAATACATAAAAACTGCAGATAGGTTGAGATGGTCCTCACTGCAGAACAAAAGATCCAGGGGGCGAGGTTGGATCCAGATCCAACTCCTCCCGCTTTACATATACCTAAACCTACCCGTTTCTAGCCCCTGATCCCTAAATCCACCCATCTCCACCCCTAAACCTACTCATCTCCACCTCTAAACCTACAATCTCCACCCCGTAGATGTGGATCCAACCTGCACCCTGGATCTTGTGTTCTGCAGTGAGGGGCTACTGGGACAGGTTGAGTGAAAATGCCAATTCACTCTCTGACAGGTGCTTATAGAAAAGCAGAAATACCCCAGAAATACCCACACTGGTGACGCCAATACACAAAGTACTTTGTCCTCACTGCAATTTAGCGAAATTGTCTGTTTGTGAGCACAACCAAGCTGCTTTATGTAATGGCAGTCTGAATCTTACTGGCTGCCCATATGTTCATGCCAGTCTAAACACTTCGTGACTGTGAAATGTGAAAATGCACAGAATTTTCACACCAAGCATTCACTTTGGTGTGAACAGGCCTTGACACACACATTATGACACTCATGCAGACTACTCTTTTCCTTTAAAGATATTGGTAGAATCGGGAGCGCACCACTTGGGCTCCTGACAATTTTTGTGGATGAGCATCATCTCCAGAATTCAGACTGTTTCTGGATTTGCCCTTTGACGCACCTCCGTTTACTTGTTCAGAGCTGGACTGGGGACATGGAGAAGCAGAAGGAGTCAGTCGCTCAGCGCTTCCTGCATGGGTCTCTTCCATTTCTGCTGTCTCTATCCCATCTTGACCTTTCAACTCTAGACTGGCCTGGGAGCCCTCAGTTCGACGATGCTCACGAGCAATCCAGTCCCGGATAGATACGTCCTGAGAGTCGCACTTGGGTCTGAGGCGCTCCACAGCAGACAGTTCGGCACCTTGGTCCACCCCGCCCTGTTCCCTCCAGTCATGAATGACATCTAATTCAGCAAAATCCCGCTGGCCACCCATAGTATGCCGTCGGCGGATGCCCTTTTTCTTACCACGCGTCTCCGTAGAGCGGGACTTTTGCGTGCCAACACCAAACATGTCATCGGCAGAGGCACGTAGACGGGACTTGAGTCTTTCTGTGATTTTAAGATGCCACGCTGGCTCAACGCGGTCCGATTCAGTACGCAATGAGGCACTCAGGCTTCCGGTGGAACGGCCTCTCTTCATCACCTCCAGAACTCTAGACAGTCTATTTGATTCATTCTTGCTGACCCCTTGATTGCAACCAGCCCCTGCCTCCACAGATGAATCGCTGTCCGTCTTTTGTCTCAGGGATCGCCTCCTGGACAGAGAGTCGCATTCTATCAGCTTATGGGAGGGCAGCAAGCGGCAAGCTAGTTTGGGTGTGCTGCTGCTGCCATCTTCTGTGGATTGTATGTCTAGTCCAGCGATGCCAGGGCTGAATATTGGGAAGTCACTCTCACTGTCCGTTTCCATCGGTCGCCCCTCACTGATGAGCTCACTGCGCTCATCATCTGCCTCGTCTCCTCCCCGGCTTTCTGCCACGGACTGCACCTCTGGACTTAACGTGATGGATTCCACTCCTGTCAGAAAGGTGGTAGAGGAAGTGGTTGAGTAGTCCGATGTAATAGAGCTCACTTCTGCAGTTACCGAAGCTCCCCCAGGAGCGGGAAATTGCTCAAGGGCCGGTGATGTTGTTCCCCATTTCCGAGGTCTGGTTCTGGGTACAGAGGCTCCAGAGCTCATGGTGCCCAAGTCTGAAGTAGTCTCATCTAATTGTGAGGAAGGATCTGAAAGGATGGATCTGGGAGGACCAGAGGTGCGGCGGTTGACGGGTGAACATGAGAGCTTGGGCGAGGGGGAGAGAGCTGAAGAGGGTTTGTCTTTCATAAAGAAAGAGTTTCTGTGCTCCTTCTTGTTCTTCGGGGTGGACTCTGCACTTATGCCGTTGTTCTTCTCTCCAACGAGGGATTTTCCGCATGGGCTGGACCTGCCTGGCACCTCCTCCTGGCTTTGGCGGTTCTGCTTTTGAGTTGGGTTATCTTTCTTGGTGAATATGGTGTCAAGGTCGTCATCAGAGCTGCTGGGTTGCAGCTTCTCCTTGTGCTTCTTTCGTTTGCGGTTGGCCGCAGCAAAAATGGAGGAGACTCGTGGCTGAAGGAACTCGCGATTGCAGTGGTCCTTCCCTGATCCCCAGGAGCCCTGGACAGAAAAAGCAAGAGTGATGGACTCAGTCACAGGGAAAAGAAAACAAATTTGTAAACCCAGGAGCCATAAAGCACTGAGGCCTAGCAAGAAAACATGGAATAAAAAGCCCAACCGCTGCCCTTGCAGGTGGCTAAGCCAGAGTACTCCACCTGCTTCTCTGATAGCAGCACAAATCAGAGGTTGAAGGACTGAACATAGAAAGAAACATTAGAGACAGTCACAGAGCTCCAAATGAGGCCTCTTTTTCAGAACAGCCACATAGCACAAGCAGCACCCGCAACACCAACAGCACTGGCACATGGAGAAAGCTGCAAGGGTTGCATTTGAAAACAAAGCTGGAGCCAGATGACAGAAAAAGGGATGGGAATCTTAATCCATTTAGTGATTCTTATAATACTTTGAGAGTTTGAGAGTTAGAGGAAGTGTCAACATGAACTATTTTGCAGTAGATTGTAACTTTTAAGTTCACTACAACAACTTTATTCCCAACATTTCTCTTAATTTCAACCAACCTAATACAGTAATGGTTCTTGGTTGGGAAAGTGATGACTTAATTCAGTGACTGTCATTCAGATGTTAATTCAGTAACTAACAATGAATGTGCCATTTGAAAAGCTGATTTATTAAAACACTAGAACCAAGTTACACAGTCTGTTAGATATTCAAGAACTGTTAACCGAGCAGAGCGGCATGAAGATGGCTTTGGTTACAGTATTTTTCTAAAAAATGGTTCTCGATTCCCACCCTTAGTCATAAATGGTCAGTGCAACTTCTAGCAACATCTCATTTCCCTTTTACACTGAATGCAGTGCATGTTCAAAGCATGACATGATGGCCTCTGATCCATCTGTCCAGTCTCTTCAAGATGGCAACTGGCTCTCAGGTGCTGCTTTGGGAGTGGTGGAGCGTGTCAGTCTAGTGCAAGAACTACACTCACCCCCTATACCTGCCCTATCAGAGAAGTGGCCATGGTCCAAAAGTCAAACTCACCTTAGATTTAGCAGAGTCACTGGTTGGTGAATCTGTGGGGTAAAGAAAAGTAATACATGGTTAATGGCTTGCACATGTCCTTCTACCGATCTCAGACAAACTGATTTACAGACAGAAAGTGATAAGCATTAAGAAAGGGTGTGCATGACGACGAGAGCATGGCAAACAACAGCAGAAAGGAATGGCAAGGAATATGGATCAAAAGCAGGCATGCATGCAAACCAACAAGTGAGCGCTGTTTTATTGAAACGCTCAGATACATATTCACCAGTAGGGAGCAATCTTTCACGTGTAAGACCATCCAGCAAACACAGACAATGTGGAAAAATGAATCTGGTACAAAAGGAATATTTGTGGTTGCAAAAGAGATCAGCTGGACTCGATGACCTTTTTATGATGGAATAAATGCAACTAACAGGATGCATGGAGAGTGACACAAGACCACAGAGTACACACAAAATGATAAGGGTCTTGCAGGCAGTGTCATTGAGTGATGTGATGCCACTGAGTGACATTTATGTAATAATGACCTATATGGAAAATCTATAAGCATCTGATTCTAACATACTAAGATCCTTAGAAACAGACAAATATAACCTATGATTAGAATGAACCATAGAGAAATTAAATTCTCTGTACATTTTAAGTAGAATACAAGTATAACCTGAAGTAGTCAGCACAATACTGGGTTCAATACAAGTTAAACCCATCTGTGACATTTTGTCAAATGCATCAGAAAATAATATGACTCATCTCTCAGTTAAAAAAAAAAAAAAAAAGTCAAAGGTTCATCTGTATATAACAGCAGCCCAACTGTACAACTTAGATAACACATTTTTATAAATAAAATTAATATAAAAGCTTCAACAAAAATGCAAGTTTCACATACCTTTAAACACTACTAAAGACTGCATTAAAGTGCAATACTGTACATTTTTCAAACAAGTCAAAATTATTTTCTGCATGTCACAGATGTTGTCCACACAGCTCAGCTTGTTTTGAGCCTGGATCTTCCTTTAAGTGAACTTAGTGTTTTTTAATGGTAACTGAAAATTTTCTATTTCAACAAATACTTCTACAACCCTCTCCACTCTGAGCTCAAGTACAATGTGTGTATTTCAGAAATTGGTAAAGTTAAGAAAATTCTCATCTGCATTAATTAAGGTTTGACTAAGATGGCTGGATGTTCAATGAGAGTGCTGAGGCAGTTCTGATGTGTGCTGTCATGACCACAATGAAGACGAGACACTCAAGGCATGAACCAAGGTCAGAAGTGACAGGGGTCAGAGAGGGGCTAGCTACGCAGAAAGGATGACACTATGGGAAGACAGAATGCCAGCAAGGACAAGTTAAAGAACCGATTCACTACTGTCTTTGCTCCCATTTCATTTTCCATGGCAAAGACTACAAATTTTGGAGGCTTATTTCTTCCGTGTCGAGCCGAGCCCCCCTGCACACCCCTTGGTGGTGACAAATGGTATGACCGACTGATATTCAGAGCCGAATAGCATTACCATGCTGTCTCTCCGTTTGGCCAGCGTTCAGAGAGAGAGAGAGAGAGAGAGAGAGGGGCAAGAGACGGCGAAGAGCCTTTGAGACAGCAGCACTGCTCTACGCCAGGTAAACTCACAAACCACACCCCACAGAACCCAACACTTCTGCTGCGCTTTCCCTTTGCACTTTTTTGCTCTCTTTTCTCAGTCGCCCACTTCATAAAATGCGAGGGTGTCTGCAGACTAGGCAGCTACACTGCGGGCAACAGTCCTCCCTCTTCCTACAGTTCCAGCTGCCCATCACGGACACTACTGAGTCCATCAGTGACATCAAGGTGTGATAGACTCCGCCCACTTGTCCTGTGTCAAGATCAGTATGTGTGAATGCTGGGAAAGCCTTTAGGACACGCGACAGAGGGGCACTAGGGACAGAGGGATCAGAGATTGGCAAGCGTGTTCTGCGGTTTGGCTTTAGCTGTTTGTTTGTTCTCTCTTGGAGAAAGAACATGACGTGTTAGTGCAGCAGTTGGCAGAATTACAGAGACGACCCAGTGGAGTTTGAATGCGTAGAGAAAGAAACACACTAAATAGGTGAATCTCACGGAAACGGTTGTATTTCACCCTAAAATTAAAAGCACAAAAATAGAAAGTGTATCTGGCATAGATTAAATAAAGCCTATTCCATACACCATTAAGCTGTTTTGCATTATAATTTTATTTTCATAAAAATTAAGGACATTTCCAATCAAAGTTCTCAATATGGTAATGCGTCTGAATGTCTCTCTTTTTTTTTTTTTGCTTTGTAGTGATGAGAATTTGGGGGAGGTAATAATTGTCTTAAAAAAAAAAAAAAAAAAAAACATTTACTTTTCAGATTTTTTTATTTTAGTTTTTTTTTTTTACTTATATTTGGGTGAAATATGACCCGGCTAAGTTTTTGACAGATTTTGTGAGATTCACACAAACATGACAAATGAGCAAAACAGAAATGGGATAAAGACAGTTGACGAAATTTACATAACTGAAATTAAATAGTAAACATCAAACCAAATAATTCAGTGTCGCACCAAGCAAGCAAGCTTCTGCAGGCAAAAATGTCTAACATTTTGCCTCACAAACTCACATAGGCTTTGTAATTAAGCCATTGCACTGTTTTTGTTTAAAAAAATGGGAGAAGCTGTTTCTATTTTAAGAAAAGCAAAGCATTTTTATCAATATTAAAATTACATGTTTAAATGTAATATTATAGACTTAATTTTAGCCTAATCACAAGGTGTGCTCTTAACCATAATTATACTTTACAGAAGGGTGTATAAGGTGAACCCGTGTCAAAGAGGGTCCAACCAAGGGCACATGTTACCTGACACTTCCCCTGGAGAGGTGCCAGTCCGGCCGATGTTGGTCAGCAGGTGGTCAATGTTAGGCACAGGCTGAGACTCCACAGCACTCTCCTCCTGGACCGTAGTCTGAGGAGACACACAGAAAATAAATGAATGAGAACAATTCAATGAAAAGTAGCAGTGATTTAGACAAAGTAATGAATGAAGAAGAAACTAGATTAGGGTTAGGGTTAGCTCTGTGATGCGCATGTGCACTCTGTGCAATCCGGGTCAATACAGTTAGGGTATGTCGGAAACTCCCATCTCATTTTCTCCTCCAACTTTAAAACTGTCCTACATCGCTGTTTTACCTTTTTTTTAGTAAAGGGCGTTTGACCGTCTTTGCATGTTCACTTTGTAAACTGGGTCGGTACTTCTGCAACGATGTAGGATGATTTTGAAGTTGAGACTGGAGTTTTTCGACTTAACTGGATGATGAGCATTTGAGGTTAAAAAGTATATAAATTTGTATTTTTTTAGAAAATGACCATTCATTTTGCTAGATAAGACCCTTCTTCCCCAGCTGGGATCATTTAGAGCTCTCTGAAGCTGCATTTAAACTGCATTTTGGATGTTCAAACTCACGGGCACCATTGAAGTCCACCATATGGAGATAATTCCTGTTGTTTTCCTCAAAAACATAATTTCTTTATGACTGAAGAAAGGCTTAGATGTTAACTGGGTGAGTACATTATCTGTACATTTTTATTCTGGAAGTGAACTACACCTTTAAATACGTTCAATAGTTATATTATACTTAGGGTTAGGGGTGTGTTCGAATGTGTGTTCTAGATTTTAAAAAACAAACAAAAGAAATAGTGGAATAAAGAAAGCAGCTGTACTGATACACACCGTAGGCTCCTTGTCGCCATCCTCAGTAAAGAACCAGTCGTACTGCAAGAGACCACCAGACCACATTCAGAATTATTTCACCAATGCTCAAATACCTGACACATTAGAGAGAGCTGTTTTCTTTTTACATGAGAAGATTAAAGAACTCACATTGTGAATGAGCGTTTCTACAATCTTGTACTGATCTGGCATGTGTGTCACCATGTGAGTCATATTGTCTTCAGATGTTCTCACCAGTGTTGGGCCAAACACAATAGCCAGATTCCGTGGCTCCATCTGACACAATGACAAATGAGAAAAATGAGACATTTCTCATTTATATATAACAAAAACCAAAGGGAGTGCAGGACACATTCTTTTGAACACTAGGGTTTATGACCAGTGCACCACATATTGCTGTTGTGTTTACTTTCTTCATTCAAGTTCCTCTTCTGTAAAAATCATTAGTGCATAGTAGCTGCATAGTACACTTGCTCTGCCTATAAACACTACTTTCCTTTTGGTTGACATCACCAAGCCCTCCCCTCTAACAACACATAGCCATCCAATCAATTTTTGATGCGTGAAATCAAGTCCCACCACTTTTGAATATCATATTTCACTCAGAAAATAACAACTAAAAGTAGTTGCAAACTTAATTTCATGTTTACCTTTGAAAAAATAAATCTCTGGATCGCTAAAAATCTGGCTTGAAAACACATCTCGAGAGCCCTGTATTATGTGTTCTGTTCCATTCTGTTGCACGTCATCTTGTTGTTTTTGAACGGAAGCGCACATTCTGTGTTTACATCCCTGTGGACTACCAGAAATGTTTTACCTTGTTCTTTTCCGAGTTTTCAGCTACAGTCTTGAGATGTGCCGAGAGGAACTTCAGTGTTTCGTAATGATGATCAGGCAACTCGTGAAGCTGAAAAATGAGAGGTTTATTTAGGGTTGCCAAAACAAACAAACAGTGAAATTATTACCACTATAAAAAATTGGTAATTAGGTGAACAGATTCTTACCAGTCTCTTGAGCACTTTGAGTCTCTCTACAGGATCCTCAATTCTGTTGCCATCAATAAAGTCTGCATACTTCTCTATAGAGGCCAGATCATGAAGGAAAATTACTTCAACTGTCAGGTGTTTAAATTGCATGTGTGTTTTGCTCACAGCCACTAGATGGCAAACTATACAGTTAATGTTGAGCAAGTGCAAGATATATCAATAAAATATGAGTCATAAAGAGCCTCAAGCAAGGGAATTCCAACAAGGACTTTTACCATTAGTGAAGAGGGGTTCAGGAAGTTTCCTGAAGAAGGATTTGAGTAAACTGCTGATCACATTCAAGTCTTTCCATTTCTGTCCAGGAATAGAGAATGGATTTTTAAAAAGAAGAAGACAAAGCACCTCAAGCAAGAAGCAGAGAAACTGTTACAGACGCCTGAACTCGATATATACTCACATCATCTTGAATATCGATGTCGCCCATGCCTTTGTTATTAAGCTCTTCCTGCATGATGGAGATGGCGGCATTATTTCCTGGCACTCTGTAAATGCCAGTGTATTCCAGTCCTCGTTCTTCTACCAGCTTACAGCATACTTCAACTATCAGAGGAACAAACTAAAACATACAAAGAACAGTCACATGACAGCAGGCCAATCTCAATCTTTAAGAACGCACGCTATATAAATGTGATGCTTACACAGACAACTACGACTCCAAAATCAGCAGTATGAAAAACATAAGTTCCAAATACAATTACATTCATCCCACAAACTAAACAATTACTCTTTAAACATTATTAAACACCTAAAGCTAAAAATATCACTACTGAGGAGACCGTACTCCCTTTGTGGAAAAGAAGTGGGCTTAATTGTACTAAATGTGCACTTGTAGCGTACTTAAATGTATATTACAAAATGTGCTTGCAGGTAATAAAGAGTAAGCACGCTGGATGAGGGTACACTTAAGTACACTTTTAAAAAATTCACTTTGTAATGATGTAAAATTAAACGTTTTAATTTAAATTACATTTTAAGTGTTTTAATAATCTTTTGTTGTGCTTTATGGAAGTACAATTATTCTGACGTGTTGAAAAGCATACTAAAGCACACATAAAGTACTTAATTATTTTAACTGTAGTTTGTTGTACAATACTGCAGCTAATATATTTTAAATGCAATAAATTGCAACTTTATTACAACATTATAACATTATTACAAATGTGTCATGACACATTTATTAATATACAAGTTTAATTCAAAATTATGTCACAGTATATTGTAATTTACCTTAAATGCTTGTCAGTAAATTCAAAAGTACATTTTAACTAGATTTCAAAGACTACAGAATTAGAAAATCACATATAAAGATGTAGTATAACAGGAAAAGGGTCATAAAGCAATATTTTATTATATATTTTATTAAAGTTAAACCATAATCTATATTTATTTAATTGCATTTAACATCCAATTACTGTGTCCAAAAAGTTTATATTCCATTAGTACTTAAACATATTAAAGTATATTACACTTTTGAAGTATATTTCACTTCTTTTTTTGAGGGAACAGCTTTAGGATGTCACTAAAATCAACAATGCCAAGTAAAACAGTCAGAGAAAGAGAGAGGACGTTCTTTGTGGTCTTACTCTGTTGGTCTGGGCTGGAGGACAGTCATCTAGTCTTACTCCAAATGTGATTCCATGAGACGATTTCTTCTCAAATGGCTTTCTCATCAGACCAGGGATGCCCTTCCGCCATGTGCCCTTATCCTTGGGTGGGCTGGTTTCATCTATGTACAGACAACCATAGTAAAAATTTGTCACTGAGATCTTTGTCTCAAACATAGTGAGCAATACATCTTTTAAAGCAGCACCCTACCCAAAAGGACACTTACAAATGACTCATTATACAATCAACAGCACTAATGAAATGACTTGTGACTCATTTACAGTTGATGACAGTAGAGTTTGATGTCAGCATGCTGCTAAGCACAGAAATACTTAACATACACAAGCACGTGGTAAATTTTTATTGATACTTAAAAAGTACTCAATACAATATAAAGAGTAAGTGCCCTTGATGCTGTTACCTTTGTGCATGGCTTTCCTGTCATTGTCCTTGTTTGGTGAGTGAGGGCTTGTGGCTTTATTCTCCCCTTTACTGCCCAATAACGTTTGCCTGATGCTCAGGGACTGACGGGACGCCCTGGGTGAAGGTTCTGTCTTACTGCTGGGTGGACTGGAACACATATAAACCAAGTCAAGATCTAGAAGAGGATGAAGACTGCAAAAATTGATGGGAATCCTTCTCTGTTTCCTGCTTACCTCATTAGAGTGTTGTACTCCTTTATTTTCCGGTTGATGAGGTCTGTGCTAGTTACAGTTGCATTCTACAAAAGGTAGAAGGAAACAGAGAGAAAACAGACAAAAGCTGGTGTCAGACGAGTGGATGAAATATAAGAGTGGAATCCCCAAACACACCAGAGGGCTTGAGGATAACCCAGTGCTATAAGAAGACAGAAGAAGACGTGCTTTAGTGAAGATGCAATGGTTTTCCATAAGAGTTACTATTTATTTTCAAAAAGCCCTAGGTTATGTTCAGCTATTGTAAGAAGGTTCTTTAAATAGGGTCTTTTTCCATGATTCACGAGGAAGTCCAAAACATCTACCATATCTATATCAGGCACCAGACCTGGATAGACTTACCCCATGATTCAAAGATGAAATGTGGTTTCTGTACCACTCACGTCACTAAACGAAACTGCAAAAATGAAGAAAAAAAAAAAAAAAAAAAAAAAAAAAACACGTTTCCCATCTGCCACTGGTCAGACAAACAGACTGGTCTTCCATAAAACTCATGGAACTGGCTGAGCCAAAGTTAAGTCAAATTTATATGTATAGCGCTTTTCACAATACACACAGTTTCAAAACGGCTTTAAAAAACAGCGTACTGTTATGTTAGAGATCCTCCAGTTTTAGTGTTAGGTATATTGTATTTATATGGGTAACTAGAACATATATTAGTGTCACAGTGACTCAGCACATGTTTGAGTGTTCAAGGCAATGAAGAGAACCAATATATTGGTTGGTTCTGTCAGAGTAAGTGATTCTTAAAATGTATTAATGAAAATATGATCAGTTGTCACAAGTGAAAATTCTGAAATAGTTTGAAAAGTCTTCGCATTCAGAGGTAATTGGGATTTAGATAATGCTCTTTTGGTCTAAGTGAGAGTGTACACTACTCAAAAAGTTTAACATATTTAACATGAGTTTAACATTCATTCATTTTATAACAACATTTATTTTTGTTTCTAGATTTTTTACCAGCTCTGAAACTTGAAATTTGTACACACACTGGCAGCGTCACCTGAATATATTCTCTGCAGAAATATCATAATATACAGGTGAGGTCAAAAGTTTACATACACCTTGCAGAATCTGCAAAATGTTAATTATTTTACCAAAATAAGAGGGATCATGCAAAATCCATATTATTTTTTATTTAGTACTGACCTAAATAAGATATTTCACATAAAAGACATTTACATACAGTATACTACCTGAATAATCTACAACAGAAACTGTCTTTTGAGGACAACTGAGGGACTCATATGCAACTATTACAGAAGGGTAACACATTGCATTAAGAGCCAGGGGGGTAAAAACTTTTTGAATTTAAAGATCAGGGTAAATTTAACATATTTTGTCTTCTGGGAAACATCTTCTGTAGCTTCTGAAGGGCCGATATTTAGATAAAATAAGAAAAATGTACACATTTTAATTGTGTTCAAAAGTTTACACCCCTTGCTCTTTTCCTTCTGGACACAGTAATAAAAAACAAGCATATGTAAACTTTTAAACGGGGTAATTTTTATAAATTCAACTATTATTTTCTCTCGTGGACTATATGTAAATGTTGTTTTGTTGTGAAATATCTTATTCAGGTCAGTACTAAATAAAAAAATAACATGCACTTTGTGTGATCCCTCGTATTTTGGTAAAATAATTAACATTTTGCAGATTCTGCAAGGCCTATGTAAACTTTTGACCTCAACTGTAGATTGCCCAAACTTCAAACTCATCGTTGCCACTTATTCTTAGCCAACTTGTTCTTGCAAAGAATGTGCATGGTTTATAAGATTTTTTTGTACATAATAAAGATATTATTTTACTAGGCAAGGAGAGAGAGAGAGAGAGAGAGAGAGAGAGAGAGAGAGAGAGAAACAACTTTGCTAATTGCTTATATAGTGATCAGATACATCGTTTAGGCCTGCCACCTTGAACTTTGGCACACAAGTACAAATGTTTCTAGAGTGCCATATCTGTGAGCTGTGCCAGCCAAAAGCATGACAATTCTCGTCCGGTGTGCGAGAATAGAGAAGGCTTGTATTGAGAAGACATGCAGGTGACTTGATGGGGAGAATAGGGGTTAATGGGAAGAGATCTGGATGCAAAACTGTATAACCTGCATGAGCACCACAGCTCAACATGTAGGAGCATGAGTGCTAACAACTAGAGCTCAGCTCCAACAAAGCTCTAAACAAATATGGATTCAGTAAAAAAAAAAAAAATTCCAAGAATCCAAGTCTGTCTTAACATAATTCAAATAGTGAGGATATCCGTAATTAGGACACTGAAGTATACTTTATATGATAATTCTTCTTTATTTGTATGTAAGAACTGAAATTGTATTTGGATAAAAAAGAGTGTTTATGATTACTAATCATTCACCTCTTCATCCAAGTTGCTGTTCTCTTGAATGACTCGGATCCAGGACAGCATTTCCTCACGGTCTTCTGCCTGGAACAAGTATTCACAGTCTGACGTTGTCAGCCGCAGAACATTCTTCCGCTTTGTGTCACTGTATGAGATGTCAATCAGACAGGCTTTGATGCTGATTGGCAGAGGTTCTTCTTCGATCTGAGAGTTGGTTTGTCCATCCCTCTTGTCCTTGTATAGGTAGAGGCAGTGGCCACGAAGCACAGCATAGATCTGCTTCCATGACCGCATGCCACTGCCAACACGCTGTAAAAAAGACAACAGAATTATGAGCTAAAATAGCAAATACAGAACACAAGTTGATAAAATGAATAACTTATAGCAGCTTAAAGGATTTCACACCCTTAACCATTGTAAATTGACTATAATCCACTTATTGTACATTCATTTTAATCTTTTACTTCACCTGAGTGGTTTAAAATATGACAAGATCTCTGGCATCATTTTGGCCAACATTTAAAGTTTCTGAAATCCTGCCAGACGCTCTCATTCATTCAGAGGTTCAAAGACTCGTTGGAACACGTTTACAGCATGACAGACCAGCATGGTCTGAAAACATTTTCATTCATCACTGGGACCCGGAACAAGGGAAATCGTGTGAATTTTGGTGTTTAGTGCTGTTGTACCTTTCCCTTATCTGAGTTGAGCTGCCGGAAATGAAGTGGACCCTCCTTTGTGGCATCAGTGAAGACGTCTGAAGTAGAGTCTCTCCTAGAGCCAGAGTCCTCAGAGGATCTGTCAACAGCCTGAAACACATCAAACATGGATCAGCCAGGATTCAGTTTTTGAAAACTTCCATTGAAAACCCTAAGAGATACTTATCAGTTTGGTAACTGGAAGACCACTGAGTTCAATACTCAGTTGTCAAATTGAACGGAAAGTCCGATTTTTACATTTGATCAGAAGCAATGTTGATTAAAGAATCAAATTAATGACACATATCAATATTTACTGCTGAATGATATAATCTAGCACCAGTAACTTGTTGACACTCCAAAATAGTAGGTGGCAGTACCGCACTTTAATGCTGGTTGCCACCTATAATAAAGAAAAGAAGAAATACAAAGACGACGCAATCTGCAAATGCAGTACTATCACCATACAAAATCACAGGTGACAGATAAGAGCAAGACTCTCAACCCAAACCTGAATTCTCATCTTAAATATCTTTTTTGAGTTTAGAAAATACAGAGTGTTAGAAACTTGGTTACAAACTCTCTATCCATCTCACTACAATCTATTCAATCATCAAAAAAGAGAAAGAATCTTTTTATTGTAAATTTGAATGTGGGTCAGGGCACACAATAAACATATTTTAACAAGAAATAACAAAAATATTATTAAATTGTCAGACTTAATGTTAGCTGGAGATCAGATGCCAACAGGACAGATCTACAGACTTTATCTAAGGTGTGAACCAATAATTTGTCGTGTATTATCTTTATTATAGCAGTCTCACTCACCTTTCTAAGGCCCTTGAATCCATGGGTGTGTTTAATCGACCGCCTATACAGACACAGTAAATAGAGAGATATAATATTATATAATAAGAGAGCCAACAAGATAAGAGGGCTGACTATTCAACCTTGTGGTCACTATCCACCTTATTTTTGTCGTAAGAGTGGGAGCGGCTGTTTGTAAATTTAATGTGTCTGGCTTCCGGTCTCATCCGCATCCATCTATGTTTATCTGTACAAAACAGCTCGTTTTGCTGCTTGATATTGCAAATTGGTGTGTCTTACCATATTATTTTTATGTAATATCTTAATTATGAACACAATAGTTTGTAGCGCAAACTGTTTTACCGTTTACGGCACTTCAATATTCCTCTCGTTAGTTCTCTATGGCAGATTATGAACAGGAAGTCTAACACATTACCAGAAAACAGCTTACTTCCGCATTGAAAAATAAGGTGGATACAGTTAGCATATGACTTCCTGTCCTGAATGTAAACGTACCCTCTCTCTTCTTCTCTGTAGTTATCCAAGCCCTCATCGAAGGATCTGGAACGTTCCGTTTTAGAATCGGATTCCAAAATCGTGAGTCGCAAAGAATCTAGGTTGGAGATATGGGTGAAATCATAGTTATAAACAAAACATTTTTGATGTTGCTGAGATATTGTATGCTTTGGCAGAGATGTAACTCACCCTGGTCGTGGGACAGCTGTCGGCGTATTATGGGAGTAAGGGAAGTTGGACTGGGTGGGATGGTGGTGATGATAGGCGTGCTGGAAATCACGGCAGATGCGGGAATGTGTGTGGTGTCGTGGTCGTTACTGGAGCTTGATGGCTCGTCTGATTAAAACAGACATGAGACACTCATAAGATTAATAATCTTGGTAGTGCATAGCATGGGTTAATGTAGTCCAATAGAGACAACAGAATCAGACAGTCTGGAGGAAACATGCTTACTCACACAACTAAGGAGAAGTGAGCAATCATAAAACTGATAAGCCTCCCACACCTTTTCAAACACAGACAACACAGAGCAGGGCAGAGAGATTGCATCACTGGGTAAAATATTCAATTTTTAACCAAAAAATTTCCTTTTGTATAGTTTAAGTGGAAAGTCCTAGTGATTGCTCTTCCTGGAGTACCTGTATAAAACATTAATAAACTTGAAAATGCAAAAAGACCAACTGGGAAAATTGCAATTTTGGAAAACCACAACACAGTGTTTAATGTTTACAATTATACAACTTGACTTTATACTTGATGCATGTTAATTCTTTCTTAAAGGGGTCATTCGATGCCCAATTTCCAGAAGTTGAAATGATTCTTTAGAGTCTTAATGAAAAGTCTATAATATACCTTGGTTAAAAATTCTCAATGGTTGTGTAAACAGCATCCTTTTTACCGTGTCAAAATGAGCTTTGCAAAAATCAACCCATTCTGAGGGGATTGTTCCTTTAAATGCAAATGAGCTCTGCTCGCCCCGCCCCTCTCTTCGCTCTGTGAAGTGACCTGTTTACTTTATCCACATTTAGCACGTTTAGCGGCTAAACTTGCTAACTATCATGTTATTAGGAAAGGTGATTTCAGAGATTCATAAAAAAAAAACCCTTATACTCACTTCTGCTATGGGTAAAGCTGGATCACGAATGATTTGCGCAAACATAGACGCATTTATGTATTATTTGTGCGCATATCAAAGCTGGTAGAGTATAGTTTCTTAAGAAGCACAAACATTTGTGATGGCCACCCTGTTGAAAAAACACCCTGTTGTTTTGAAGCATGGCTGCTGGTTTAAACTGCTATAGGTAAAGCTGGATCACGAATGATTTGCGCAAACATAGACGCATTTATGTAGATCCGGAGGTGCATTCCCTTCACAAACAAATGTAATCCACTGCATCTTCAGCGGCTCAGATGTCGGGAGTAAATGACGACCACTATGTTCATTTTTACATCCAGCAACACAACACCTCAATTGCCAAGCTGGTAGAGTATAGTTTCTTAAGAAGCACAAACATTTGTGATGGCCACCCTGTTGAAAAAACACCCTGTTGTTTTGAAGCATGGCTGCTGGTTTAAACTGCTATAGGTAAAGCTGGATCACGAATGATTTGCGCAAACATAGACGCATTTATGTAGATCGGGAGGCGCATTCCCTTCACAAACAAATGTAATCCACTGCATCTTCAGCGGCTCAGATGTCGGGAGTAAATGACGACCACTATGTTCATTTTTACATCCAGCAACACAACACCTCAATTGCTCGATCGGATATATTTTTGTCTAACTTACATCCCTTCTCCGGCATCGAAACAATGGAGGTCGGATTGTTACAGCTATTGTAGGACGGGTGTGAGGTAAGACGCTCATATCAACTATTGTGGGAGCGGCCTCTGCCGGTGTGACGGCACACCGACAGGCATCTGAGAATGGCTCGATTTGAAAAAGGGGATATTATTTTTACAGATTAATTAAAAACCACCGCATGGATTTTTATCATTATAGGGTAGATGTGTACATACACTGCCAACACACATTAATGTTCAAACAACATGCAACAGTGAACTCTGCATCCGATGACCCCTTTAAGCTCATCAGATTAAAAGCCCAGATATGTAAAACCCAGCACTGTCAACTAGTTCCGTATGAAAAACAACAACAACAACAAACAACAACAACAAGAAAAAAGTATCAAACATAAAATACCATCTACCAAACTAAACCCAACACAGTCTACCAAGTTAAATATAAACCATACCATAACTAAAGTAATAGTCTATATAATAAAACTGTTTATAAAACCAACACTAAAACAAAGTTAGGTCAAATTATCTTCAAAACAAAGTCTACCAAACAAAACACAAATCAAACACAAAGAGATTATTTCTGAAAAGAGCAATCTTTGAGCTTTCCACTGGCATGTTCCATTACTTTGTCATATCACTTTACTGCCCTCTTGTTTGTTTAAGGTTTCTGAGCTGTGGATGAACTGGTGTCAGGGAATGGCAGTGCAAGTGGCTTCCTCTGTCCTGCTGCCTTGGGTGGAATGTGTCAGTATGTCACATTATCTGTGCCCCTGTGGACTATGATGTCATGTCCTATCACTGTACTGGTGTACATTACAGTTTGGAGATGCTCCCAGGGACTCTATGAACCCTTGCGCTCCATGAACACTCTTTAGCTACAACACTGTCTAGTTGTGTGCATATCAAAGCTGGTAGAGTATAGTTTCTTAAGAAGCACAAACATTTGTGATGGCCACCCTGTTGAAAAAACACCCTGTTGTTTTGAAGCATGGCTGCTGGTTTAAACTGGTCATGTGCTGGTCCTAAACAGGAACTAGTTGCTTAGGAGCAGCTAAGGACCAGCTAAAACCAGCAGCCATGCTTCAAAACATACCCAGCATAAGCTGTTTTTTTTTTTTTTCAACAGGGCAATCACAAGTGTACCTTGGAAATTTCTATGTACGTCTGTATTGTCTAGAGATTGGCTAATATTGTGAGGATGACGGATGACTTGAACACAAAACTGCTTTTTTAAAGCTCCTCTCTCACATACAGACATTAACAGAACTCAGATTACTCATTACTTCTCTCTGCTCAACTTTGTTTACATTGGGTTGAGCTGTACATCCTGCTGTTATTACTATTATCATCATCAAAACCCACTGCTGTACACCATTTGCTCTAAAGCTCTCTATGCAAAGCCTGGGATATAAAGGGTGTAGAAACAGTGTGGCCTTTTATTTGAGTTATCTGAGCAATAAAAAGCAAATTCATCAAGTCCTGCCCTAGTTGTTACAGCACAGTGAGGCTGAAAAAGACTTCCTTGTGTAAAATTGGGGGATAAAGTTTAGATGTTTAGTTCACTATGAATAATATAAAACATAAAACAATATAAAACATGAAACTTGTGTCGCCTCAGCTGCTTAATATGCTCAACAGAGATCCAGCCATAACCTTCTGACAACTGCTTTGGTAAACACATAAGCTACATTGGATAAGTTGCGAGCAAAGAGCCAAAAGAGATGCAGTTTGCATATGCGAATCCACTTTGAATATGTCAAAGTCTACATTTATGTCTACATTTATCTGATTTTGGAATGTTGTTTACAAAGAGACTACTTATATTGCATTCAGTGTATACATTTTATCAGTTTACACATTTCCTATTGGTTAAACACATGCCTCTAAGGTAAAACATATAATAGTATATATATATATATATATATATATATAAAACATTTTTGCACAACCTCTTAACCTTATCAAAACTCATCCCCCCTTTGGGGTAGCCTGAGTGGTTGCTATAGCAACAGCATCCATGGTCATATTATATAGTTGAAAAAGCTCTCACCAATGAAGGGAATGGAGTCCAGTGAGTCATCGAGGTTGCTTGAGAAGGAGGTTTTACACTGGTCTCCTAGCTTCCTCATGTGCATTTCTCGTCGGGTATTGTTGGGCAGCCAGCATTCGTTGGAGTCTGCAGGTGGTTCTGGCCCTCTCTCCGTTTCATTTACTGCCAGAATGTAGGAAGGGTGGCGGATAGGTTGAGATCCAGTCTTCTCCCTCCGAACCACAACTACAGTGGCATCTGGACCCTCAATGCCCTCCACCGTCTTCTCATTGGCTTGGGGTTGTGGTTCTACGTACCTAGATTCCTGAGGAACTGTTCCGTTCCTGGTCAGTATGGGCTTGGATCCACCCTGCTTTGTTCTATGGGGTTTAGAGGCGGCAGAACAAGAAGAAGAGCGACCTCCACGAGCTACCTCTCTGACAGGCTCCTGAAGGCTGTCAGCCCGCCCCCTGGGCTGTAACTGCTTTGCATTGAGGGGCATGTGGTTGGCAGTAAGAGGTGTTCTTTGGTCTTTGACGGGGCCTGTGCTGGAACTACCACTGATGTGGCCTTGTATTGAGGCCAGGGCAGAAGCTATATAAGAAGCAGCAGCAGTGGAAGGGTCTGAGACATAATTTTTCGCAGGTAGCAGTGAGGGTCTGTTTATGGAAGGTGCAGAGGTATTACCCAGGCTTTCAGCTCTGGAACTGAGCAAAGAATCTGTACCTCTATTAAAGAGAGGGGTGATGGGCAACCCTGGGTAACTACCACCTCGTCTGTCTGTGTTAAACACACCCTGTGTCCTGTGAGGCACCATGCGTAAGGAAGAAGACTGCCTGCTTGCTCTTGCCTCATCCCCTCTGTGCATGAGTAGCCACTCATCTGTCTCAGTTCTGCAGCATGCCTGCCTGTCCAAAGTGGATGTGGCAGTCTCATTCTGTCTGCTCAGGTAGCCGCAAGAATACGCTCTGGGTTTCGGGATACCTATAGAGGCTGACGGGAGGGCATCCTGGGAAGCACTACGAGGCCAATTCCGTGCTGGAGAAGCCCGATCGGCACCACCAAGCCTCTCCTGAGAGGCGCTACGGAGTGGCAGCACACTTGATACCTGATAACTCCGATCATGTGAGGCACTCCTCCTTCTCAGCTTTGATCCAGAAAAGCCCCGTGAGGGCGTAGCTGTTGTTGATGCGCTCTTCTGCTTGCTGTATTCACCTGTGCCAGATGGGGATGCGGCTCGCAGACTGTCAAGGCGCTCTTGAATAGTCCGGGAGCCATACATGTAAAGCCGTTTGTTGTCAATATACTCCTTGTAGGTGGTGTAGTTCCTCCAGTCTATGTTCTGATGAGGGGAGCAGGGGGAAGGGGTGGCAGGTGGAGGGGAGGGTGTGTAAGGGGTGGGAGATATGGCTGATGGGATGGTTTCTGCTGTTGTGGTTATGGTATGTCTGTGGGATGATAAAGGCTTTGTGTCTATGCAAGTCTGTGCAGTTCTGGGGGTAAGGTCGGATAATCCAGTGGACTCTGCAGTTCTATTGGGTTTGTTTTGTGATTGTGCTGCCCCAGTTGGAGATGAAGAGATGTGGTCTCTGGACCTGTTAAAGCTTGGGTCTGCTGAATCCACATACTGGTTGTCCTCCTTCCTGTGGCTGGGACCAGCCCAGCCCACATGTGTAATTCGGTCTGTAGATTCGGGCGATGCTACCATTGTCCTAACATTCTCGTTAAATACACGCACAACAGTTTGGGTGTTGGGGACCAGTGGAGTTTGGGATGCGGTAGGGGAAGATACAGGGATATCAACGCGGCAACCTATGTCCGGCTTGTAGCAACGATTTACTCCTTGTCTGGTTCCACATGAGATCTCAACAGAGCGTGAAGGCTCTGACACCTGTGCCATGGCCAAGGCATTGGGCTCTATCCGTGGGTAACATATTGGGGGTGGCTCTGGGATGTTCTGGGCATTTCCACTATATGCCTCGTTTCCTTTGAGGTATGCATCTTGAGAATAGGCCTGAAAAGAAGGGAGGTTTTATTAAATACAATAAATGACTCACACTAACTGCACTAAAAAAAAAACAATGAAATGCCAAATAAATTAATTACTAACATGGTTAATGTTGTCATCAAACATCAAAAATGTTACTTCTTTACTACTTCACTAATAAAATACAGGTGATAAGTTGACCCCCATTTCAAGTTCAAATGCATCCCAGGAAAAGTGACAGGGGAAAGGTCAAGTAGCCAGACTCAAATGCCTTTAACCTCATGGAGAGATTAAGTATCAGAGGCTTACCTACCTTTAGCTGAGGAGAGAGAGCAGTGCGCAGACAAGAGGAAAAAACGAGAGGAGGGTAGCCGTTCACAGACGCTAGTGGCTGCTCTGTTATCATCTTACGAATTCAACAGCCAAGTAATATCCTTAAGGTCTAAATACTACATTCTACTTAGGAAATCGCTTCCATTTACAATGAACTCTCTTAATCCAGGTTAATATATAAAGTTATTTACGTCCCAGGAGTCTCGGAGTGTACAGCACAGAGCTCAGGCATTAATGCGAGTGTAGACGTGATAGCTGGACTTTTGACTCTACACCTGAGGTGTCAATTTACACTAGCAGACATGTCCCTCCCTCTCTCTCTTCCTCTGTCTGTCTGCTCCACCCCTTCTATGAAAATAAAGATGACTCAGGAGCCGACAAATGACCTCACAGCGATGGAATAAATTAAGGGCAAATGTTTTTTGTGATTGGACAGGGCAAACACCGTACACAAGCCTGCAGTTCTTAATACAGGTAAAGACTGTATTTTTACATTACAGGTATAAAGGGAGATGTAATACACATGCAGTTTCATGCAAAGGCAAACAGGGCAAAATATCATAGCAGAAGAGAGGGAGCAGGTGACAGGTTTAGCTCGTTCTTACCAGAGCTGTGATATCCCTGGAGAACTGCAGCCGGAAGGTTAGATTGACAGCGGAAAAAACAGAGGAAGAAAGAACAGGAAAAAAGAGCAATGGTGAGGGAAGATGACAAGAGCTCTACAGGTACACCAGAAGCAATCAGCCCCTACTCCAGACAGCACTGCTGTCATTCTAGTGCAGGATAAAGCATGCTATAAATACACACTGCAGCAGAAAGAGAGAGAGACTGCTGGAGGGCTGCCAGGCCAACACCAAAGATGAACTACGCAGAGGAGGACACACTTCAGATCAAAGGGGGGTGACTGCTGCTGTTTTCCGGAGTGATCTTGGAGCTTTCAACTGTATAAAATTTTCAGACACACACACACACGCTTATGCCTATCTTGCATAGTGTGGCATATGTGTCTCCTTTCCATCCACACAGTGACCGTCTGCACAGTTCCTGTCTTTTCAGATGTTTGTATGCCCTTTGGAGTATTTATACCTGATAATAAGATCCATCTCAGGTGGCACAATTACAAATAGTCAGCTAAAACTTATTGCCGGGTGATAATATAGGAAGGTCTCTGATTCGCTACATCAGATATAAAAGTAAAAACTAAACTAAAATAAAATAAAATAAAATATAAAATTAAATTAAATTAAATTAAATTAAAATATAATAAATAAATAAATATACATACATAATACAAACCTGCTAAAAATTACATTGCCATTGTTTTCTCGTACAAAACAAGTTAAAAATACAAGTAAAACATATTGCCTGATATTTTTGACAAAGTACACGTTATCTGGTGATGTGGTTTTAAAACATATCCAAAGCACTGCGACAGAAAAAGAGTCAGTGAATAAATCTAACCTACAAATAAGTTAAGCAAATGTATGGAGATACTTTTAATTCTATACCTGCCTTGGTGTTATTTATTTTTTACCTTTCATCTTTGCTTGTCCTTTACCTGTCTGTTTCAAGGGGTTGCAGTTTCAGCCAAAACTTGCACTTCACAAGGTGCTGCTTTTAGATCTGATTGGCTGACTGTTTTGCATGCTGCACTTTCTGCCCTTCCCTGAAGTCTATTACATATCTTCTTCTTAAGCACACATGGTAATATGATCCTTTTATCTGCTCCTACCTCACCTACTTCCATTCTTTATACATAACTAACTACTTGTGTCATCAGCATTGTCAGACAGCAATTTTAGATTACACCTTTCGACTTTTTGCCTTAATTTAATACTCATGTTTTTATGTTTTACATGAGTAATGTGTGAAAGGGACTTGTGGTCATAATCCTGCAAAAAATTCTTTGAAAGCAACATTTCCTTGAAAATTTTCATAATAATGCTGTGAAACTGCATTAAATCTTCATGTTTAAAGGCACTAATCCTCATGCAAGGTTAGGATGGTCTGATTTATGGAATTGTTCTCATACAGTTCAATAATCTGAAGGAGCTGAGACCATTACTCCTAGGGCTGGGCGATAAATTGATAATGATAACTATCGTGCGATATGAATTTCCTCGATAAACGATAACAAGAGTTTGATAAATGTTCGATATAATGTTTATGCGGCAAAGGCGGAACAAATAGCGCTAGATAAAGCGTGCCACTCGTACCGTTTATCCCCACGGATCAAAGTTCAAACGGCGCCACCGTGCGAACTTACTAGAGCAGATGCATTCGCTGATTAGTCTCGGCCACTAAATAGCGCTGTGAGATCCAGTGTGAAGTGCTTGAATTCAGTGAAGACCACAAATGACTCATTTAGTGAGTTTATATCCAGATGAAACAGCGCTGACAAACAGGAGAAACACTGCGCGCAACGATACAGTCAGAAGGCTTTTGAAACCACAAATCGCTACCATTTACCATAGATTTACTGTAGTAGCACTAAATGAACAGTGGTATTGTGTCAGAAATGGGTGTCGAATTTTATTACATTATTAATGTAGACATATTTAATGTGTTGAAGGAGTAATGGAATATAATTACAGTATTTTTTGTGATTAAGCTATAGCGTTTATGCATTTATACTAAGTGTATTTAGACTACTGTTTTTCATACGGAACCATATTACATTTTTACCATGGCATAGAGGTGCTATATTTGTGGTTTTAACCGTGATTAATGGTTAATTTAAAAAAAAAAAAAAAGAAAACAAACAAACAATCAGAATAATTAAAAATGAGGTTGCTACAATTTTTGCAGATATTACTGATTTTGATAATGAACATAAATCTACATCTGCATCCTAATTCAACCTACTATCAAATGTGTATTTCTAAGAGACAAAAATATGTTATATTATCATTAATATTATCAGGCAATACAAACCTTTTTTTATTTTAAACAATATTACTCATTAAAACTTAATAAAAATAAAAAAATATATATATATATATTTTTTTTTTTTTCTGTTAAGATATTTATTTTGTAAAGGAAAAATGACTGGAAAAAGTGTGAAGAATTAAAAGAAAACATGAAGTGTTTGTCATAAAGACCATACAAGATATTTTAAAGCGACATTTAACCGTCTGTTTTTTACAACTTTCACATTGTAGTAAAAATCTGCCTTTAAACTTGAAAGAAATAAAAATTCGACATTTATCGTGATAATTATCGATATCGACTGATATGAAAAAAAAAATATTGTGATCATTTTTTGGTCATAACACCCAGCCCTAATTACTCCACACCAGAAGTCATAGCTACTGGTTCCTAAATACGCTCCAAAAAAGCAATGGCTCACAAGCATAGTACAGTTACATTGTAAAGTGCTTTTTTTTTTTTTTCAAATTTCCAGCAATTTCAGCAGATCACCTTGGCTGAATGTTTACAGTTTATATTCATAGCTAACAGCATGCCAGGAATAAACGCAACAGACACTGAGCTGCTAACAACATGTATTCTACCTGAGGGAAGACATGAGCAAAAAGAAAAGCCATCTCTGACAACTGTGAGTTAGAGTTCAAAAAACAGTCTCAACTTGGCTGTTTGCAGTAATTCAGTGTTTTTAATTTTTTTATTGTTTAATTAAATTACAACACTAACAATAAAATTCTGGACTAAAATTCTGGGAATTTAAATTTTATTTAGATCTTATTTATGTGTATTTTTTATTTCTTCATCATTTAATTATGCAAATATGCAACTTTTCGTAGAAACCTCAGCAAAAAAAAAAAAAAGCCACCAAGTTTTGAACCATACTGATTGATAAAAATGACTAAATAAATAAATTAAATCGGTTAAAAAAAATAAAGCTTATGAAGGTCAATGTAATTTTAATATGTTCTTAATCTCAGTCCTGATTACTTTTTTTTTTTCCACAAAAAAATATATGATAAATAATATGAAAAAGTTACAAAATAGTACCTAAAAGTTATGCAATAAAAGTATTTAATCTAATAAAAGTTTTAAAATGTTTGTGTGATGTGCTGGTATCAGAGATCGATGTCATATTTGAAGTGTCGTAGAGAGCTTGCTGTCATGGGGAACCAGTAAAACCACTTCCTGTTAGCTGAAATAACAAGCATGAGCGCCATTCCTAAGTCTTAAATTCAGCACCGGATGGACTCATTACTGTCAAGACAAAAAGTGCCTGAGGGCTCTACAATGAAGTCTGAGTTTATGTGGTTGGCATGTAACAGCCTGAGATTTGGAGTTCTAGCTGGAATGTGCTCAGATATGGGGGTGGCATTATGACCCTAGTTCTGAGGAAAACCTCATTATAGCTGAATTCAAAATAAGCACACACAAACAGGCGCCATCATGCTTCTCTGCTCCACTGGATCACTGAATTCTGGCTGGGAGAGCATCTTGACACACAAACTGGTGCCGTCTGTTTTAACTGGTCTGCTCTCCTTCCCACAATTCCTTCTGCTTGAGCAATTTCATTTTCAATGCAGTTTATTCATTCTCCATCCAGAAGCTTCAAATCTTTTGACCATGACATATACACACACACACACACACACACACCACTCATTCAGCATTAAACACTTAAACATAGATTACTGCTCAAAACATAAAAAATAAAAGGGAAGATAAGGGAACTTAAACTTTCTCAAATAAGAATTAATTTTAACTGACCAAGGTTAACCAGCCAATTTGAAAGCCTGAAGGAGAATCCATCCTTTTGTGCAAGAAATTATAATTTGTTTCATGTGACAAGTAAACCCATGAGAAATAAAACCTACCAGCTGTAAAATGTCTTCATCTTTTGGCATCACACAGAGCTCCAGAGACGTGTCACTGCAAAGAAAAGTTTGGAAAAGGTAAAACGTAAATAAATTACTACAGTCATGAGTACAGTGCTTTTCCTTTTTAGTAAATTCAAGTACAAGGAAGGACTGCTAGATGTTAATTCCAACTAAAATTACGCAATAAACAGCATACTCATTACATTTCCTCAAGGATTAGGAGATTTATCTAAAATATGACTTAGGAACTTAGTAGGAACAGATAAGTTCCTAGATAAGTAGCGTAAGTTGCAATGTTACCTGTTCTGTATAAGGGCAATTACTTGGGAATACGTTTTTCCGATGATGCTTTCTCCATTGACTTTTACAATGCGATCCCCTGAAGGAAAAGAGAAACAGGAAGAGAACCAGATGCTGTAGTTCAGTTATGTAAATAGATGTTTTATAAAATGTGTTGTAAAACCTATACACAGGAGTGGTGTGTGGTGGTGTTCTGAAACCTCAATTTTTTTTATTTTTTTACTAGTACTATTTTTTTTAATCAACTGTAAGTTCATGTCCTAGTCACACTTTCTTATGATCATGATTTCAGGCCATTTAAAGTCTTATTTTGACATAAAGTTTCCTAATAAGGTGCTAGTTAGCAAGTTTTATGGCTAAACGTGAACAGTAAACAGGCTCGTCACTCCACAGCAGAGTTGCCAGGTTTTCACAACAAAACCCTCCCAACTGCTACTCAAAACTAGCCCAAAACTCGCCCAATTGCGTTTCGAGGTTGGTCCACCGTTAAAAATCGTGTTCTGGGGCAAAATACATGTTTTTTTGTCGGGGTACCGCTGGTAAATTCATATTTAAGGGGCTAAATATGACGTTATTGGGGTCGCTTCAACCCGCGGACATCAAAAACAACCCGCGGCAACAGTGTTAAAGTAGCCCAATTCCGCGGGAAAACCGCGTGGCAACACTGCTCCACAGTAGCAGAGCTCATTAACATTTAAAGCAACATCCACCAGAACAGGTTGATATTTGCAGAGCTGATTTTGACAAGGTAAAAAGGGTGTTTTTTTTACACTACCACTGAGAAATTTTAACCCAAATATGTTACAGACCTTTCATGAAGACCCTAAAGAATCATATCTACTTGTGGAAAATGGGTATCCGATGACCCCTTTAATTGTTCATTCAGACTACCAAACTCACTGCACGCTTTAAGGGGTCTGTTGGGCTCAGTGGGTTCAGGGGAGGTGAGAGAGGTAACTTTACCTGTTGGTGTCAATGTTGGACTGTTTCTTTAGAAAAACTAGTGGTTAATACACTTTATATTATATTTGGTAATACCGGCACTGATTTATTTTTGTACTACAAAGATTTTTCTCATCCAATATTTTGCGGAGACACTGCCTCCCTTTCAAAGGAAATGCCCCTGATAAACAGGCTTGTAAGCTCTTTAATGATCCTCTGAGGAACTGATAATACACATCATTCGGTGGTAATAATAATTAAAGATTTGGACGCGAACCTTGGAGTACAAGTTTATTATATTTTGACTAGTGTGTTAAAGTTCAGATTCACATAAAAACATTCAGAGTTGGGCAGCAGTAAGAGATATGTAAATAAATGTAGGAAATGTTGTGGACCCTCCCAAAAGTTGTCTGACGACACTAAGAAAGTAGTAATAACTCCTCAATGTTTCTTTGGGCTCAGACTGATCACACTTATGCAACTATTCAGCTGCTTATGACAAAGTCCTGCCGGTTCATTTTGAATGTTGGCTGGTGGTATGACCTCTTGCCTGCTTTACCTCCAGCCACTTAGTAGTGATGCTTTCATGCCTCAGTGAGCCCAGATTTATGTCTTAAGGGGGCTGACCAGCAGGATGTTTACTTGGTCTGTTTGTGCTATTTTTATGGTGTATGTACATATGCATCAAATGGACATCTGCGTTTTTAAGATGGCCAAATAGTTAAAACTCTTCATCAAAATCTCTGGAAAAAAAACCTGGAGCTCAAAGTCAGTTTTAAAATAATGGACTGTGGGTGCCGCAATATACTGGTATTGATGTAATGGTGGTATAGTGGTTTCTAAAATAAATGAATATTATTATCATCTTAATACTACACATGCAATCATATTGCAAATAATCCAGGGTTAGTAACTCTCTGGTTGACACCAATATTACACCTTAACGCTGGTTGTCACCCAGTGTACTGCTACTACTGCCACACAAAATCATGTTGCATGAGATAAGGAATGAAAAGGAGACACTTGCTTTCAACACTCGAAAAACAAAACAAAACAAAAAAAAAAGATCTTGTCAGTGTGGAAATTTTTTGGATTCCGTAAAATAACATGGGGTATCTGACATCCAGGCTGCGGGAAGTTATGTGTACTTTTGTATCTTTTATGTTACAAGCTATCTCTACGCCTAAAATCATGTTTTGAGTGATATGTTGGCCAAAAAAGAGATAACACAAAATATTTATATATTTATTCATTTTTTCCCTATAAAAATACCATGACAGCCCCACATCAAACCAATCAGAATGATATGGAGGAAGGACAAGCAGTTTCTGTTTTTCTGAGTGTCTGCTACAGTGTTAGTGTCTTAATATCCTAATTATGAGTAATTGATGCCAGGAATGGGTATTGAAATATATCTCCAGGCCCGTGCATTCTGTGTCTGTACCTGTGCAGAGTCCAGCTCCGTGGGCGGGGCCGCCCTCTTTCACCTGCTTGACAAAGATGGTGTCCATCGGCTCCAGTCTGTTCCGCTGTCTCCCTGATGGCATGAGACACAGAACAAAGTTACTCAAGAGTCTGATAAAGCATATAAAACATACAAAATAAGCATGAAACATCTGATTTGTCGTCTTCATACACTAGAATGGTCATGGCCTCTCTCTTTTTCTCTTGCATTTCCAAAACGAAACTGGTAATGTCTTACTAATTTTCACACTTATATTGCACAATGAGACAACACATTAATCTACCTGACTCAGGTCAAGCTTAGCGGATCTTATGTGGCAATCTTTCATACACTGATCTGACTAAAGCATAAGATAATATAAGATATAAACATGCCTACGTGAGAGACTGTGTGTATGTGTGTGTGTGCACATATTTGACAGAGTTAGATCATGCTGACAACTGCATGCCTGCAGGGATACACTAAGGGAAAGTATGTGTGCTGTCTGAAACATTGTATCTACAAATATAACCTTTTATATATTGCATAGAGCTGACTGACTATCCAAATTATGACACATTGCACTGAATAGTATGCATGCCAAATCTGACCTGATAACTCATTTACTACTTAGACTTTTAGACATTTTGTCTTCTAGTTAAAAAAAAAAAAAAGAGAAGATGATGAAGAAAAAAAAGAAAGATTCCTACTCCACAATACACAGAAACTGCATAACAAAGCCTTTGCAAAAGTGCATCATCTCCGGGACAACTGCCACAAGCCACATATTGAATTATCGGATACTGTAGGCCAATAAGGAATCTGCACGTTTTCTGCATTTTCTGTGCTTAAGGAAAATCTGTAGAATTCTGTGGAATTTTTAAACAGAGCTGACTAACCAACTTATTTAACAAGCAAAAACCCAATAGGCAGGATACAAATGCCATTGTCTTTGTTTGCTATTCAAATTCTGCAGAAACCTATGATGGCAGATTATGTGCTGGCCAACATGTACAGTTGTCTGGGACCAGAAAAATTAAAGCCACACTAGCACAGAAAAGTGCACTGCAGAAAAAGCACACCTACTAAACACACCAAATCACTGATGTAAACAGATATGTCTTACATATGCTTGCACTAACATACAGACACAAAGTACTTCTGTTACACTGTGGTGTCAGGCTCCCTCTACAGGCAAAAGAGCAACAGCGGAACATTTTCCCCATGCACTGAATGATGTAATACCTTATTGACCAAATTACGGACTGAGCATGTTTTTGACATACATCTGAGTGTGTATGTACTGCACATGCATTAGTTTATGACTTCATGTCATGCCCTGAAAAAGGCATGAGTACAATGTATTTGAGTACAATACAGATTGCTTTAAAGCTGCTTTACAGAAAATTCAGTGTGAGCGTCACAAAATTCAGTTTTAGGAATGAGTAGTTTTAAGTAGTACAACAAAGCTGCCCTACAAAAGCTAATACAGTAGCTTTAATTTCAAGCTTTAAATATGTCATTATGCCCCTGATGAGCGAGCCAAAAGTAAATGTAGCAAGGAACCAAAAAGCAGTTTCCTCTGGCTCACATGATGAGCATATTGTGATTCCAAGTACATATAATGCAACTGATAGTGTTTAAATTAAAAAAAAAAATAAAATGCTATAGCTAAAATAGCATGTAGTTTGACCAGCGGAAGAAGTCTGTTGGGGTCTCCTTGTGAAAACAAAGTGTGTTTAATTGTATTGAATGTGCACTTGTAAGCTGTCAAGTAGAGAAATTGTGGTATATGGTATGAACAACATCTTTTCTCAATCAATTGCAACAATGGGGGCCATTTTATTATTATTTTTACTATTTAGAGTAGCCCTGGTTTATCCAGTACTGAACATTCATCCATATCCTGTAGAGGGCAGTAATTCATTTGGCCAATTGAGGGTTTTACAGAGTAATGGGATACTATCAATATAGTGGCTCGGTACCAGACCAGAAGGTTAATATTTTATTCCATTAGATTTGAATTGTGGTTCAATGTGATTAGTACTGGCATCCCGTTAGAGGCTTGGGATAATATGATATGGCTCATCCTCATCTATTGAATCAGACTGCCAAGACTTGATATTTAATGGCTTTACTGAGAGGTAAAAATGGTTGAATGCTTCAATGGATGTCCCACTGATACAGTTATACTATTACAATCATTGACTAATGGGCTGTGGATGTCAGTCATAGTATCTGTGTAATGGTCATTTCAAAGGTACTTAAATCTGCAACGCTTCAGAAGACTTCAGAAGAGCATGAGTTGTACCCTGATCAGCCACAACATCAAGTTTAGTAAGTCCCCCTTGTGCTCCCAAAAGAGAGCTGATGCATTGAGGCATGGACCCCACAAGACCTCTGAACTTGTCCTATATCTATTGTAGCACTGAGACATTAGCAGAAGATCCTTCAAGTGCTGTAAGTTGCAAGGTGGGGCCTCAGATGTTGGTCTAGCACATCCCACAGAAGTTCTATCAGATTGAGATCTGGGGAATTTGGGGCCCAAGGCAACATCTTGAACACTCTGTCATGTTCTTTAAACCATTCCTGAACAATTTTTGCAGTGCGTCAGGGTGCATTATCCTCCTGAAAGAGGCCTCTGGCATCAGTGATCACCATTGCCATGAATGGAGTGAACATGGTCTGCAAGTAACATCCCCATGAAGGCCACAACCCAAAACATAATACTGCCTCTGCTGGCCTGCCTTCCACCTATAGTGCATCCTGTTGCCATCTCTTTCCCAGTAAATTGTATACGTGTGCCATCCACCTGATCTAAAAAGAAAACATGATTTAATACACGAGACAACCTTCTTCCATTGTTCAATGGTCCAGTTCTGTTGCTCACTCACCCATTGTAGATGCTTTCCATGGTGGACAGGGGTCACCATAGGCACTATGACCTACGCAGCCCCATACGCAACAAACTGTGATGTGTTTAGACACCTTTCTATCATGGCCAGAATTAACTTTTTCAGCAGTCTGCGCTAAAGTAGCTCTTCTGTGTGATCGGACCAGGTAGGGTAAGCCTCAGGAGCCCACAACCCTGATACAGGCTCACCGAATGCCCTTTCTTGCATCATTGGTGGGAAGGTACTAGTAACCACTGCATACCATAACACCCCACAAGACTTGCCATTTTGGAGATGTTTTGTCTAGATGTCACTATTTGGTCCTTGTCAAAGTCACTTAGATCTTTTTGCTTGAACACATGATATTCAAGAACTGACTGTTCACTTGCTGCCTATTACACCAAGCCCCTTGGCAGGTGCCCTTGTAATGATATAATCAATGTTATTCACCTTTCAGTGGATTTACTGTTGTGGCTGTCAGTGTATGTACTACATGAATGTCACTTTTAATGTAGTTTCAATGTACACTCTAAATAATGCTGGGATTTTTTTTTTAACCAAATGCTGGGTTCAGCCTGTTGGGTCATTTTATTGGGTTATTTTTAAAGGAACCGTATGTAAGACATTTATTTCAGTTAATCATAAAATGGCCCTGACATGTCACTAGACATTAAGAAATCATGTTCATTTCAAATACTTATATCACTGACAACAGTGGTCCGGCCAGGATATTGTCATTTAAAAGTGAAAGTTGCAGCCCTCAACTGATGTTGATGTTGTCATGTTGTGTTTTGGTCTGAGGCGCCACCCTCCAGCTATCTACCAATCACGAAGTCAGTAGAGTTTCGTCATCCGGGTTGCCAGCTCTGCTCTAGTTACAGCTGCAGCTACGAACATGGCGGATAAAACATGTATAAAGTTACGAAACCTAAAAGACCTCGTTATGAATCCGAAGCTTCCGTACACAGTGGATTTTCCACGGTCGCCCGTGCTAAATGCGTTCATAAAAAGCTTTATATCGCACCACTAGCACGGTATGAAAACAATCTATGTTCCGACTGAAATGTGGTATTACAGTACATCTTTACGAAATATTTGGCTAATCGCCTTTAGTAAATTTTTGCGACACATAATTACTTCGCAAAACATCTCTTGTGAAGCATAAACATAAGTAACAAAAGAAAAAAAACTTATTGTGTAGGACTCGTCACTTGCCATTGGAAGCTCCTTGTAGCAGCCTACGTTCCTGTGGAATCCTGCAGCTTAGCTGGCAACCTCGAGTCAGGGGGGAGGGGGAGGGGATACGCCGTTCTACAGTATTTTGAAAGTGATTGCAGTACCAGTTTTGGCCACAATCCTACATACGGTTCCTTTAATATTTTTACCCAGGTGCTGGGTTCAAATTGTTAGGTCATTTTATTGGATAATTTTTTATATTTTTTAGCAAGGCGTTGGGTAGTTTTTCTGTAACTCAGCTGCTTTTTTTCTACCCAAACGCCGGGTTGAGCCTGTCTTTGACGAAACAAACTTTTGAATACTCGAAATAAAGTTTTGTATACATTTTATTTCATTTGTAAAGTCTTTACTGTGTTCTAAATTGTATTGTTTTACACAACGCAACATAAGGACAAGATGTCAGTCAGCTGCGTTAGCAGCGGTTGTTTCACAGGATGGAAACGCCTTGCCTTGCATAAAATAAATAGATTTTATTTGTTATTGTACTGAATTTAATTTAGTTTGATATTTAAAAAAAATGTTCTCTAATCTCAGTACTGTTTGTTTATGGGCAGGTTTTGGAATCAGTCACGTCATCTTTCAGCTAGGAGTAAAACGTGAGGCTGTGTTCTGAAGTTCGCAGTTACCCTGCCGAACAGCAGCCCATCACTGGCTCAGATTTCAGCTACACACTGGCACGAGAATTAGCGCTATTTCAGTAAAAAACTATTACAGAGAACGGTTGAATACACTAAAATTAAAATGATACTATTAAATGTTACATATTTATGTCTTAAATGCTTGTTAAGCGAGTTTAAATGTATGTAATATTGTAAACTATGCTGTATTCACCTAAATAAATTTAATCTGTCTTGTATTTTGTCAATCTGTTGTTGCTTAATCATAAATGTTCATCTTTTGATTATTGCTGTTGCCTTCAGTGATTCTGTGTGTGTGTTTTTAAGTCCATTTTAGTCCATTTTAAGCCAGCAATATAATAATTTTTAAACAATAGTTGACTTGCATGTTTGGTAGAAATATTTAACCCAACCAGCTAGGTCAAAATAACCCAGCATGTGTTCTGTCCAATATTTACCCAGTGCTGGGTTGCCAAATGACCCAAGTTGGGTTGTTTGTTGAGTGTACTTATTCACCTTTGCTGTACGGAAAGGTGCAACATGAATTTTCAACATGCTTCTTTGTACAGTATTTCAAGAAAATCAACAACATGAAGGTGAATAAATGATAAAAAAAAAATCTGCATTTTCAGAAGAACAATTCATTTGATTGTTTAAAGCATCTCTTTAGAGTTGAGAAACTAAAGGCTGTAACTCTAGTCTGATCTGAATGTGTCCACATGTGCGATGATGTTTCACACTGGCTGGTGTGCCAAATTCTCTGCTGTCCCTCGGGTGACTCATTCAAACATGCTTTTCTTTAACACATCAATAGAGGGCAGAGGAGGGCACGCTGAAAAAACGGCTTTGTGTGGACAGGTTTGTGTAACCCCCCAGTGCCTGGAATCTCTTTTGTTAGTCTGTGTGAGTGTCTATGAGCTTGTGAATAAGAAACAATGCTTCCACAACAAACACACAGCTTTTACTGGACACAATTTGCTTCTCACTAGCTTGCAGTATAAAACTAAAATCCCCAAAGTTTAGTTCACAGCCCAATGTTCTCTTCTCCAGGGTTCTTTCTTCTTTCAGTGTGAGGTATATAAAGTAAATGACTGATGTTTTTAGCTTGAACTGCACTCACCCTCAAAAACCAGCCAGTGTCAACACCCTGTATGACTTATTGTGAGAAATCAAGGCCTGTTTTGCTGTAGGCGGTCCGCACCTGCACCTCAAACTGCTCGCCCCGCCGATATGTGTGGAACCAGGCAGGTATACAGTGCTCTAGGGTTTGTGGGGCAAAAGAGTTCAACCCATAACCAGGCTCTTTGGGAACTGCCTGAACCTCTTGATTTGCACTAGCATACCCTATTCTGCTCTACTGTATATAGTCTGAAGTCCCTGATGTATTCACAGTTCTTCTTCATTAATGTAAAAAGAAGTTTTAAATAGGAGAGCAATGGTGTTTTTTTTGTTGCCAGATTTTGTTTAAAATTACATAATCTGCTTCACACTACCCTTTAAAATTTTGGACAAATTGGGACTTTTTTTATGTAAATGAGTCTCCTATGTTCACCAAAGCTGCATGTCAAAGAAAAAAATATTTTAAAAATATAAAAAATATAAAAAATAAAAAATATTAAGCATCAAAAACTGTTTTCAACAATTGATAATAATACAAAATGTTTCTTGAGCACCAAATCAGCATATCAGAATGATTTTTTTTAAAGATTATATGATACTAAATGGAGTTATGGCTGCTGCATATTCAGTTTTGCAATCACAGGAACGAATTACATTTTAAAATATATTAAAATAGACCATTTTTAATTGTAATAATATTTCACAATATTGCTGTTTTTACCATATTTATAAGCAAATAAATGCCGCTTTTGTGAGCTTTTTTTCAAAGAGCCTTTACCATAATACAATCAGTAAAATAACTTTTGCATACAAAAACTCTGCTCTATATTCTTTACTCTAGTATTTTCCACTCTTCTCTATTTGACCTAATCTTTCCTCAGTCTTTTTTCCGTCTCTGTGTGTGTTATTTTGGCTAAAGTCTCTCGTGCGCAGCTGGCCCTCCTGTTGTTTTGTGTTGGATAATGTTGTTTGGCAGCGGTTGGGAGGACGCCCATTCCCTTGATTCCCCTCAACATTACACAGCAGGGCCAAATTCCTGCACAACACAGCACCGACTCTTTCTCTCCGTCTCTCACTCATAGACAGCAGAGGGAGAAAGGGAATAATTAAGGAACTGGACTTGGTATGCAGCACAAGTGTAAAAGACATGAATGCCCATCATTCATCTGACTTCTCGTGAACAGAAAACCGCAGGAAATACTTTGCAAGATAGTATTATGACAGTGCAGAGAAAACCCTGATGATCCATGAATTTAAAATAAATGGAAATAACTCAAACATTTAACATTTTAACTTAATTTCTCAAATTAATAACAAAAATTCCTGAATATATTTTATATGTAATACCCAAATATACTCTTACACTCTAAATGGCAAGTGATTTGATTTAAAATCCAGTATAAATAGCAAAAGCTCACTGTGTGTTGTCACCATCATCACTCAAAGCTGTCAGTCACCTTGTCTGTTGCGTAGAAACCACTTCTTACACACCATACATTTCAATAAGAAAGCTGCACAAGCTGCCACCTCTATTGAACACACCACAAAACATCTGAGTAATACATTGATCAATCCATCACAGAGATCACTGGAGTGACCTTGGTCACCCAGAGTCTTGACAGTGGTAATACCAATATCTGAAGAGCATAAAGATAGATTGTGGAACCTAGGTATATAGTTTGGTATTTGAGATGATCAGCATCTGCTGAAACTTTTATTCACCCCACAAGGGATGGTGGGCAAAGTTATTAGTTGATGCCCTCGTAATGGCCAAATGTCAGCCTATTAGTCAGTAGTGAAAACATTAAAGTGTGCTTTCACCTGATAAGACAATCACACTTGAACACTGGCCATATCATGAACATATAAAAGTTAACACTAGTTATGTAGTTTCTTTAGTCTGAAAGTTATAGTACATGAAACATAATGCAGTATGTAACAGTAAACACTTCAAACACTAGTATGCTACACTTCTGTCACATTACAGGAAGCAGCAAGCATCTTGACTGTAAATGGTAGACCTATTGCACAATTTCCTCTAATCTTGTGTAAAATGTTTTGAGCTTTGGCAGTCTCAAATAATGAATCAAGAAAAAGAAATTACAAATGATATTACTTCTAATATCAGGTCAAGTGCAACAGATAATGGCATACAGTACATGCTAAGCTTTGATGTATAACTGCACACAGCTTAGCAAAAGTTTCCATTCTGGGGCAGATGGGGGTATTATTGATAAATGTAAATAAATCATTACACTGTTAGATTAATTAATCAAATTGATCAGACATGTTTTTTTAATGAATTAAACTTTATTAAAAATGTATTACATATAGCCATTGGTTACTTAAAACTTTAAACAGAAATCAGAATGTTGAATTAATTAAATATTACTTATGAAAAAATATTACTTTATGGTTCCATGTATGGTTCCAAACATTGTTCCAAACAAATAACCAGTGTTAGGGGTACCGCATTACAAGTAACTCAAGTTACGTAATTAGATGACTTTTTTTCAAGTAACTACACTGTAAAAAATGACTGCAAATTTAACGGTAAAAGACTGTAAAAATGCTACAGTAAAAACCGGTTAAATGGTTAACAGTAAATTCTTCTCCTATATATGGTGAAAAATGTAATTTTACAGTAATGTACTGTTTTTGGAAGTGGAAAAAGAACTTATAATTTACAGTGAATAACTGTAAATTGACATTCCCAGAATTCCCTGTGTCACATTTCAAATCCGATGTTTTTTTGTTGAAATAACTATTTAATAACTTTCTTTTTAGTTTGTTCTTATCAGTTTGGTACATTAGGGTTGTACACCTAATGTTGTTAAATGAATGTTTATTCAGTTTCATGTGTGTTACCATGATGGTGTTTAGTGTTTGTGTGAAAGACACTGTGCACCTTCTAAATGTCTAAATGTTCTAAAATTATTTAAAAGCTGCTTGTGATGGGCTTTGGTTCATCATGTGACTTTCTCATCACCACCTGCATTTGGTGGTTATCAGTGTATTACAAAGGTACAAAGCAGATTTCAGTATTCCAATAGGTTGGTATATTAACATTATATCAGTTAATGAAATTACAGTATTTAACTGTAAATTTAAGCTAAAACCCTAAAACCTAAAATGCTGTTACTGTATTTTTTACTGTGAAAATTCCGGCAACCTCAGCTGTTACTTTGTTTTCCCTTTTATTGACTAACAGATCTCCTGTTCCCATGTTGAGAGAAATCAGGAGCAAGTGCAGAGTAAGGATGGGCGATATCTTATTGTTTCTTCACGTTCAGATACAGCCATAACTGGATTAGAGATTCCTGAAGCGTCATCAGTACTATTACTTCTGCTATAAAGCATATGTGGAGTTTCTGCGCAAGAGCGCCCTCCGGCTTCCGAATCAGAAAGAGCTTTATTGCCAAGTGTGCAAGTGTCCTCTTGGTGTTAGAAGCTTCCAGTACAAAAAGTACAAAAATTTTATTCACATTCCAGTGAATTAAACACTCATTACATTATGTGTGTACGCAGTTATGCTCATGATACTTGTGTAAAAATAGGAAAGATAATACTTTTCTCTAAAGAAACAGGATTCCCTGAATTTTGTCATTGATATTGTTATCGCAATAAATACCAGAAATTATCGTGATAAATTTTTAAGCCCATATTGCTCATCCCTAGTGCAGAGATGTTTTGTGCGCTGTGCAAACATGATGGTTACTGTACAGTTCTAGACCAGGGGTCCCCAACCTCAGTCCTGGAGGGCCATTGTCCTGCAGAGATTAGACTAAATGTTCTAGACTAAATGTGAACATGCATAAACTACTATGTACTTACATTCATACTAACCATTTAATACAATGTACTTATTGTGTATATACATTGTACTTAGATTTTAAAAATACCTGCATGTAATTGCATCTGTAATTCATTTCTGTGATTGCATTTATAGTTTCACTGCTGACCCATACACCTTAACCCACCCTTAAACCTACCCATACCACCAAACCTCTCCCTAACCTTACCCATATCCCACCTCAATAGCAGCAGAAGTGTTTTGCAAAACAATATGACCACATTAAGTATATTGTACTTATTTTTGATGCAAATACATAGTATTTAATGCCACTTAATATAAAGTGGAACCCTCATCTACATCTTTCTCTCTCTCTCTCTCTCTCTCTCTATATATATATATATATAAATATACACTGAGGAGTGTTGAACTTTCTTCTCCTGTGTCAGTTTCTTCATGCAACCCAGAATGGCAGCACAGCTGAAAACTTTGTTTAAGCTGTGCCCTTTACAGAGGTGAATTTGCATTTCATTCAGTCTGAAGCTTATTCATTTCACTTTTAATGTGAAAGAGCTTTTGCATTTGCCCAAAGTAGAACTTTTTATATTAAAAACAAACAAGCAAGCCCAACCCAGATGAGAAAACATAACACAAAAGTAACGTAACACATTACTTTTCGTAACAAGTAACTAGGTAACACAATTAGTTACTTTTTTAGGGAGTAACGCAGTACTGTAATGCATTACTTTTAAAAGTAACTTTCCCCAACACTGCACATAACACTGGACCTGTTCATCTGTAATCAGGTGCAGGAACACAGTGAGGGTTGAGGACAGCAGCCAAGCTTTTGTGTGACAGCTGAGCCAAAAACACATTGTTTTTTGGGAACCCAGAGCTCTCTTATTTACGAGCGTCCTCCATATCTACTGCACTCAGGCAGCACTAGTGTAATAAAGCAGCAGAGACACAAGAGTCCGTGTCTGGAGCGCATCCAAATCGAGTCTGGCCAACGCGTGTAAGGTGGGGTTTTACTGGTCCTCCAAGAATCGTGTGGAATTCTATTTGCTTGTGCTATTGCTCCCATCCCTGTCCTCATGGACGCCACCCAAAACACTGGCAAGAAAATAAAATGAAATGAAATATCTCTGGCATGTATTTTCACAGAAAAGGAAAACAAATATTTGAACAGATGTTGACTTTTTTATTTTTACAGCATCTTTATTCAACTGTAGCAAAGTCTTAAAGCAAAACACAATAGGGGGAATTCACTACTAATGAACTGTGACTGCAGAAATGCAATATTTATTTGTCCGGACTGTTTTAAGGTATAATGCAAATTTATGCAACAGAGCAAACAAACTAATCACACTGGAAAATTGCGCTGATACACAGAAATGCACCCACTTATGTGACCCTGGAGCACAAAACCAGTCGTAAGAAGCATTTCTAGCACTAGCCAAAAATACACTGTATGGGTCAAAATTGTCAATTTTTCTTATATGCCAAAAATTATTAGAATATTAAGTAAAGATCATGTTCCATGAAGATATTTAGTATATTTTCTACCGTAAATAAATCAAAACTTCATTTTTGATAAGTAATAAGCAGTACTAAGAACTTCATTTCAACAACTTTAAAGATGATTTTTTCAGTAGTTAGATTTATTTATCTTTTTCAAATAGTTGTATTTCAACCTATCTTAAGTATTGTTCTATCATAACAAACCATACATTAATAGAAGGCTTATTTTTTCAAGATCAGATGATGTATAAATTTCAATTTCAAAAAATGTACCCTTACGACTAATTTTGTGGTCCAGGGTCACATACTGGCAGAAACTAGGTTGTTAAATGTTCTTTAAGGGGCCTTCCTATCTTTTCCTTGTTGAACTTGTGGGACTTAATTTAAAAATCTGATTCTACACATCCATAATTACTCTCTACTCAAACATGTTTGATGTTTAAAGGGGTCCTATTATGCTCTTTTACAAAGTCTTGATTTTGTTTTGGGGGTGTACTAGAACATGCTTTCATGCTTGGTGGTTTGAAAAACGCATTATTTTTTAACATAATTTACATTATTACAATATATTTTTCCCAGCCTGGCACATAAGGCTCGATTAGTTCCGGGTTTAATGAAGGCCACATTCTGAAAAACAAAATATGTTGTGATTGGTTAGTTGTCCCACTGCGTTGCAATTGGCGAACAGCTTAGACAGTATTTCAGTACTGCCACACCCCTTGTCAAAGAAACAAGTTCTGTGTACAACTGTTAGCGCAAGCTAGATTAAAGTGATTCTTATGTTTTAAATATGGCTATTTTTCTTACAAAAACGTATTGATTCACTACAGGAGGCCTTTATTAACCCCCCGGAGCCGTGTGAGGCACTTTGTATTATGGATGGATGCACTTTATAGGACTTTGTTTTGGACTGATGAGGAGAAACACCCATCTATGCCATTCTAAAGCTTGGAAGTGCCAGGATAAATTTTAATAAAACTCTGATTGCACTTGTCTGAAAGAAGGAAGTCATATACACCTAGGATGCATGGAGGGTGAGTAAAGAATACGCTACAGTAGTGTTGGGTCCTATCATCAGCCTGCGAGATCGCCAATACATGGTATTATCGTGCTAACGTATTTAATTATTTACATACTTTCATTGCCCGAAACCAGCTCCAGCATAAGGCTAAAAGCAGCCTAACATTATCAAAGAACATCATCACTGATTAGCCTAGCCTAGTCTAGTGCAAGTTTATATATTTCAAAAAACACTTGCGTTATATGTGAAGCTATCTACACTGTATGATGAATAAATCTCTTCCCACACACTGCACACATCTGCGGTGCGTTACGGCTCTGAAGCGGCCATTCTAGTCAATGCTTGACTGCACTGCGGCTCGTTGAAGCGGTTCTCCATGCTGCATCACTAAAGTTAGGCTAATCCCCACCTCGTCCCTACCCTGCCTCCAACAATTCGAATTTCCATGGGCGGGCACAATACCACAGAAATTGAAAGCATAATTGAGAGAAAACGTAGTGTTGTTTGTAGTGTGGACAAAATGTTTGATTTTAATTCTATACAACATGTATTTTTACATTTTATGTCATACACAATTAACTTTCTGTGTCACATCTGGAATGGACATTGTGTTCCAATAAACCTGTTTACAGCTAGCTTTTTGTTGGTGCTTACGGCATCCTGTTACTGGATCATGTAAATAGTACTTAATTTAGTAAATTTGGTGCAATCTATAATGAGATGCAGGGTTTGCACATGCTAAAATGTTCAACTGTTTTGTAAATTTTACACAGTACATCAGTTCCCCTTCTTCAGCTCAACACCTTACATTTCTCATGTGAACATGAGAGGAAGAGATGATGGGAACTGAGTGAAATATATTCTGGCTGGTACAGCATTAGAGCAAAAAACAACAAACACACAAAAACATAGTGTCATTTTTTCAAACACATTTTAAAGGCAGTAAGAGCGCTGATCTCATAAAGCTGTTTATACACAGCTCAGATTGGACGACATCCAACTATTCCACCCAGATTGTCTGCACGTGGAAAGCAGATCTCCATCCACACACACGTCAGACAAATAAACATCCTAATTACTGTGAGGAAATATCTAGTCCTATGTAATGATAAGAAGCAAAAGAGGAAGAAAACATCCTAGTTTGTCTTGTTCAGTGACAAACCCAGAGGAAATTTCTCAGTGCTACTTCTTAGCAGACTTGAAATAAACTACACAGGCAAACGAGCACAAAACTTTGCTTTTGATCTCATTGTTGCATTCTGAAATGTGCCAGGATGTCATTCATAAAGCAAAATAATCTGTCATTTAAAGGGATAGTTCAGCCAAAAAATGAAAATTCTGTCATCTTTTACTCTAAACATCTTTCAGTAATAATAAAAATCCTTAAAGGAGTCCACTTCCAGAACAAAGATTTACAGATAATGTACTCACCCCCTTGTCATCCAAGATGTTCATGTATTTCTTTCTTCAGTTGTAAAGAAATTATGTTTTTTGAGGAAAACATTTCAGCATTTTTCTCCATATAGTGGACTGCTATGGTGCCCCGAGTTTGAACTTCCAAAATGCTGTTTAAATGCGGCTTGATCCCAAATGCGGTTGTAAATGATCCCAGCCGAGGAAGAAGGGTCTTATCTAGCGAAACGATCGGTTATTTTCATAAAAATAATACAATTTAAATACATTTTAATCTCAAACGCTCTGTCTGAACTCTGTGGAATCAGGTTCAAGACAGTTAGGGTATGTCGAAAAACTTCAATCGTATTTTCTCCCTCAACTTGAAAAATGATTTCAAAATCATCTTACATCGCTGCAGAAGTACCGAAGATCAAACACCCTTAACCAAAAAGGTAAAACAGCGGCATAGGATGATTTTGAAGTTGAGGGAGAACATGAGATGGGAGTTTTTCGACATACATTTTCAACTGTCTTGAGCCAGAATACACAGAGTTCAGGCAGAGTAATACAAGATGAGCGCTTGATATTAAAAAAGTATTTAAATTGTATTATTTTTATGAAAATAACTGATTGTTTCACTAGATAAGACCCTTCTTCCTCGGCTGGGATCGTTTAAAGCCGCATTTAAACAGCATTTTGGAAGTTCAAACTCGGGGCACCATAGCAGTCCATTATATGGAAAAAAAACCCTGAAATGTTTTCCTCAAAAAACATAATTTCTTTACGACTGAAGAAAGAAAGACATGAACATCTTGGATGACAAAGCGGTGGGTACATTATCTGTAAATTTTTGTTCTGGAAGTGAAGTTCTCCTTTAAGGTACTATGTACAATTATGGTACGATTATGCAACCTTTAGGGATAAAGAAGGTACAAAGGATGTTGTACCCCTAAAGGTATAATTTTTGCACTTTTTTTTCCTGAGAGTGCAACCTTTAGCAACTATTCAGTGCACACTCTGAGGTTCGAAGAGTATTACTGGCCTTCAGCAGAGTAATACAAGCTGCCAAATGAAGGAGTGTGTTACACATACGGGCAGCATTTCCTTAACACTACAATAAATGTGTGTGTGTTTGTGAGAGAGAGTCTCAGGTTACACACCCCCGTCGCAGCACTCTCTGGAATGCACCATTTAAGAACGGTTACGAGAATTTTCTGCAGCTCAATTTCCTGCAGGAAAACCTCTTTACCAAATCTGTCACTGAAAGGCCAATCAATTCACTACAGTCCTTCTGGTAAACATCCCTACTCAGCCATCAGTTGTAATATGCCTGTCAAGGATTGCAATTAGTGCCTTAATTAACGAAGACTGTTTATCTGTGAATTATTATTTTTTTTTTTTATCTGAGTATGAAGGACAAACAATACTTGTCTATAATCAAATTCATGTTATAGCAGGGCTGGAATGCCAACATAATTACAGAACTACATAATAAAAGTAGAGTAGTAGAACACAAATGATAATTGAATTATTAAATCAATAAGGTTAAAGGAATTCTTAGAATGAAAGGCAGAGTTGGCCAATCAGCATCCGGGCGAGAACCTCATGTGCACCTCATGTGTGTATTACAGCCAAACTCATTGTAAGAATGCAAAACTTTACATACTGATTTCATTCTAAGGGTTTCTATGGCAGGGAGATATGTTGAATATCGTGTGTGTATATGGGAGAGTGAGTATGTGCCGTAAAAATGACGAATATGTGCAGCAGATGAAAGCCAGAGCAGGTCTTCCTGCTGTCATGAAGGACGTGATTCGGATTTGAATGAGGAGAAAACTGACAAACACTGCAGCAGAACAGAGAGAGAGAGAGAGAGAGAGAGAGAGAGAGAGAGATGGCGCTGCCTTGATCAGACTGGACAAAGAGATCATTCAGACTTGCATACAGTAATCTTCACTATAAAATGTCATTTCCAAATTATTCATTTGCTTGGTTTTCATCCAGCTATCTATTTTCATGCAAATTTAGAATTTGCACTGATTGGAAAATATTTGATATGGACCAAAAATTCACATAAAAGTTAAGCACAGATGTATTTTTTGGAAGCAAAACATGCTGGAAACAGGTGATGGAAACAGTTTTTCCACATAAACTATGGCATTTTTGGACCATTTTGACACTAAAGATGAGGCAATGTACTGAGAAGATGTTTGTACAGTTAATCCGAAAACAAAGCATTTAGCCCGTTATCGGAGGCATTTGATGTTCATTATGTCAGCTACTGCATTCATTCTATGCTAAAAATGATACACGTACATAGATTACGGAAACATGCAATCTTTAGTTAAAATTTCAGAAATGTGCTTTATGCACCTGGAATGCATTTCCCAAAAACATAATTAGCCATTATGGTTACAAGTTACATCCTTACTAACATACAAATTATTCAACAATTCATGTTTCCCAAACCATAGTTCCAATGAACATTCACAATCAGCATTACAAAGTTGTGTGGTTGAAACAGCTTTCGACCTGTTGTTAGCATGTAACATTAAAAGCATAGTTTCAATGTTAGTACAGCATGTGGATATACAGTGCTTTGCGAAAGTATTGATACCCCTTAACTTTTTTCACGTTTTATGTTGCAGCCTTATGTTAAACTGCTTTAAATTGCATAAGTATTCTGGGACACTTGAAGTTTAGCTCAGGAGCATTCATATCGCTTGTAGATTTCAATACACTTCGAGTGGAGTTAACCTGTGGCAAATTCATTTGAATAAGTATGATTTGGAAAGGCACACACCTCCCAGAAAAGGTGAAGCTGAAAAGCTTAAAATGCATATCAGAGCAAAAACCAAGCCCTGAGGTAAAAATAACTGCTTGTAGAGCTCAGAAACAGGCTTGCATCAAGGCACAGGTCTGGGGAAGAGTTCAGAAAAAAATTCAGCTGCATTGAAGGTTCACAGAAGCATGTAATAGCCAATACTTATTTCAGTGTTTTATTTTTAATACATTTGCAAAGTTGTCACAAATCTGTGTTTTACTCTGCTATTATGGTGTATGGAGTGTAAATTGATGTGGGAAAAAAAAAAAAAAAAGAAGGGCTGCAACATAACAAATTGTGAAGAAAATTAAGGGGTATGAATACTTTCACAAGGCACTGCAGATCATGCTCTTAAGCACAATAAGCAAGCTAACATGCAGTAAATTCTATATCTTTTATAAATATATACACATTTCAAGCTATATATTTTAGTGTGTCAACAATCAGTGCCATTTTGAACGCTGCTGACTAAATGAGCTGCATATATAGCCTATAGAAGTACACTAGTTAGGCACCGGCAGCGGAGCGGAGGTGTCGATCTGTCACTATAGTTTCAGAAAACAGTTGCAACTAGCTAGTTAGTTTCCCCAGCGATACATCATATTATGGTAGTTAAGCAGCGAGTTACATCATTGTATGGGAAACCACTCCAGATTAAGACATGATGTTAGGGCTAACAAAGAAAGAGTGAGAAGCTACTTCATAGCTTCTGATCATTATTATGCTGTTTTTCTACTGAAAACAGACCTGTATACTTTCTACTACCTTGTATGATTTGTAATTCCACAAACAGTCATGACACTCCTCTGCAGTAACCAAACACCAGCCCACAGCTGATCAACCGCCAGAGAGCACGCTGCACTGCCAGCTGGGAGTTTTCCTGCTCCGGGCTCGAGCATTAAGGATTCCCAGCAATTCACATGGTGCAAGGTCAGATGCAGGCCACTGAAGATAACACCTCACTCTAAAGTTCATGACAGACACAGCAGATATAGACCTGAATTTCTGAGAACCTCTGACCCATTATTCTGAAGCGTGAATCTGGTTTCTCCAAGAAAAGATCTGGACCAAAATCATCAATGTGGCTATTCTTGCAGTGATTATCTTTTATTAGCTATGATCTTGTGATGTTGGAGTCTCAGTCCAAGAAAGCCATGACCAATGTCTCAGAAAAAAACCCTTAAATAAACAAGCACAGTAAAGGTGGATCACAGAATGGTTAAACTCACCTCTGCTGCTATTGTCTTCATCCTGAAAGACAGAAAAGATAAAAGAGTGTTAAAAACATTTATGAAATCAAGAGCTTTGTGGAACCGGAATCATGTTCAATTGAAGTGTAATCCTATATCAAATATGAGACCCTGGACCACAAAACTAGTCATAAGGGTCAGTTTTTGAGATTTTTAGATTTATTGATGTATGGTTTGTTATGATAGGGCAATATTTGGCCGAGATACAGCTATTTGAAAATCTGGAATCTGAGGGTGCAAAAAAAAAACAAAATATTGAGAAAATCAACTTTAAAGTTGTTCAAATGAAGTTCTTAGCAATGCATATTACTATAAAAAAATTAAGTTTAAGTTTTGATACATGTGACCCTGGACCACAATGCCAGTCATAAGTAGCACAGGTATATTTGTAGCAATAGCCAAAAATACATTGTATGGGTCAAAAATTATAAATTTTTCTTTTATGCCAAAAATCATTAGGATATTAAGTAAAGGTTCCATGAAGATATTTTTTACATTTCCTACTGTAAATATATCAAAACTTAAATTTTCTCATAATTTTGATTTTTTTTTGCACCCCCAGATTCCAGATTTTGTAAATAGTTGTATCTCGACCAAATATTATCCTATGCTAACACTTCGTACATCAATGGAAAGCTTTTTTTATTCAGCTTTCAGATGTGTAAATCTCAATTTCGAAAAATTGACACTTATGACTGGTTTTGTGGTCCGGGGTCACAAATTTATGGTAGGAAATTTACAAAATATCTTCATGGAACATGACCTTTTAGGATATTACGTTACTTAATATCCTAATGATTTTTGGCATAAAAGAAAAATCGATAATTTTGACCCATATGTATTGTTGGCTATTGCTACAAATATATCCGTGCTACTTATGACTAGTTTTGTGGTTCAGGGTCACCTATGTTGTTTAGTCTCAGAGCCTTTATTTGAGCACTTGTTAAAACCTAGTTAAACATTCCAGAAATCTTTAAAGTGACAACATTTTTTTTTTTTTTTTTTTAAGATTTTTGGCTTTTTTGCTTTTATTACGATAGGACAGATCATAGCTGACAGGAAGCAAAGTGGGAGAGTGAGAAGGGTGCGGGATCGGGAAAGGTCCTCGAACTCGGGACGCCCGTAGCACGATGGCGCTATATGTCGGTGCACTGCCCACAAGGCTATTGGTGCCAACACAATTTTAAATAAATAAGTAAATAAATAAACCAATAAAATAAATATATAAATACTGTACCACTGAAAAAAGTTTGGGGTCACTAAAATGTTTTAATGTTTTTGAAAGTGTTATCTTATATGCATCTAAGCTGCATTTATTTGATCAAAATACAATAAAGAAAATAATACTGTGAAATATTATTACAATTTAAAATACATTTTTCTATTTTAATAAAAGTGTAATTTATTGCTGTGATGGGAAAGCTACATTCTCCAGTCTTCAGTGTCACATAACCATCATTCATTTGAACAGTAAAAAATAGTATTAAAATGAAAATCCAATCAAATCTTAATGGATGGATCAAGTCCCGCCACCCATTACATTTTTTTTTTTACTTGGAAATGCATTACTGAAGTTAAATGTGTTACAAATGCTGTTTCATGTTGCAGAAAAAGAAATCTCATTCCTGTATATGTAATACAGATTACTGTGAACTGCGTATTTGCTAACAGTAACTAATCTGTAAGGAAGCAGTATCTGAAAGCAGCTGATGATAACAGCATTATCTAGAAGCTTCATTACCGCTGGCTGGTGATGCTGGGAGAACAGAGCTTTAATCTCTTTATGGAGATCATGTAGTCTTTTGACAATTGTAATAAAGTTGAGTCAACTTAATAGCTTAGTGTGTCCAAAAATATGCCCTCTGACCAACATAAATCTGTTTAGGAGCGAGAAAATCTGAAACACTGAGAGTTCAAGGATATATATTGTGCATGTCATCAGGTGTCTCAGACCAAATTCTGAACATTTCTGACTTGATGCCTCTAGCTTGGCAAATCTGGCAAATCCAGTGATTAGTTCCTCCTTGGAAGTGCTTATTAGCAGCCTGGGATTGCTTCCAGAGAAATCTGTGCAACCAGATATACAATAGCTGTGGAAACCCTGAAGTTTTTCGCAGCTTTGCCATTTTTGTGTGCAAGAAGCATCAGATGGTGTGTTAATGGTCCATAGTCGTGCCATCAGAAGTGTAGAATTGGCAGCATATTGTCTGGTTTGGCTTAGACTCATCTTTCATCCACATGCCCACAGTTCATTCACCGGTTGATGCGTACTACACACAAAAATGGCTGATCTGATTTATACAACCGCTAGGGGTTTGGCTCACCAGTGTGCAAGTCATGATTAAAATGTACTAAAATGCTATTCTGAGGATCTTAGAGATAATAAACTAGATTTCTAGATAGTTAGCTGTTTAGGTTTGTATGTTAGCACGGATGCGCTAACTTTAAAGTTAGCTAGTTTTAGCCAGAGATATTGATGATATTAACAGACATTAACGTTCTGCTTGAGTAGATGAAAACTGTCACTTAATAAGAATATAACAATCAGAAAATGAATGTTGAATAATAAAATAAGTTCCAAATTCCATTGCCTGTCCTCATAGGCTACCTAGAATCAGTGTTACAAGTACCCCAGGCACATAGTTTTATTATTTTTGTAGCATAAACACTATCAAACCGATAAGAGCTTCGGATCTTCCAGTGTTTTTCTATGGTGCTGAGTAGAACTAACTACCAACAAATGACGCACCAAAATGTTGGCAACCGAAAATATTCAGCCAAAAATACATTGTTGGTTTCAACCAAAATTGTTTTGGAGGGCTGAAATCATTTACTGAAACTGTCGACATTGGGATGTGGTTGACAATACTGATTTCTTGGTTTTATTTGATTTTCATTTCGATGAACCAATGTAGATTTTTTAATTAACTTACATCTTTAATTTGTCTTTTCAATCTGGTAAATTTCCAAATAAAATGAAAGTTGCAAAAATAATACCATTATATAAAAATGGGGATAGACATTACTTTACAAATTATAGACCAGTTTCTATACTCCCCCAGTTCTCCAAAGTTCTTGAAAAACTTTTTATAGAAAGACTTGATAATTTTATTCAAACACATAATCTTCTAGTTGATAGTCAATATGGATTTCGGACAAATAGATCAACACCTTTAGCACTAATGGAATTAATTGAGGAAATTACAAATGGTATAGATAAAAAGAAACATGTAGTAGGAATTTTCATAGATTTAAAGAAAGCTTTTGACACCATAAATCACAATATTTTATTACAAAAACTAGAGAGATATGGTATTAGAGGGGTGGGTTTGGACTGTGTGAGTAGTTATCTGACAAACAGGAAACAGTTTGTAGAAATTGGTGAACATAACTCTGTATATATGAACATAACATGTGGTGTACCTCAATGATCAGTTTTAGTTCCAAAATTGTTTATAATGTATATTAATGATATGTGCAGAGTATCAAATATACTAAAATTTATTTTATTTGCAGATGATACAAATATTTTCTGTTCTGGTGATAATTTACAACAGCTTTTGAAGGTGATGACAATTGAAATGAATAAATTAAAACATTGGTTTGATGTAAATAAATTGTCATTAAATATAAGTAAAACTAAGATTATGTTATTTGGAAGATATAAAACAAATCCTCAAATTGAATTGAAAATTGATAATAAAAATATAGAAAGAGTATATGAAAATAAGTTTCTTGGTGTAATTTTAGATTATAAGTTATGTTGGAAACCTCAAATAAAGTATGTTAAAGCAAAACTGGCTAAGACTATAGCTATTTTGGATAAAGCAAGATATATTTTGGACAATAAATGAATGCATATTTTGTATAATACATTTATATTACCGTATTTGAGTTACTGTGTAGAGATCTGGGGAAATACCTACAAAATCTGGAACAGACAAATATATTATTTTTAAAGTCAAATATATCGAGGTTTATTGATTTGGTTAAATTTAAAACTGCACAAGTTATGTTCAAAGCAAGAAATATGTTACTTCCGCGAAACTTTCTAAAAATGTTTTTGGAAAGGCAGGGTGGGTATCATTTAAGGGAAGAGTTAAACTTTAAAAATGTTAAAATAAGAACAACCTTAAAAGGTATGTGTATCTCTGTCTGTGGGGTGCAGCTGTGGAATGGTTTGGAGCATGTGTTAAAGCATTGTATAAACATTAAACAGTTTAAAACATTGTATAAAACCATTTTACTTAAAGGACATGTGGATATATACAGGTGATTGTGAAGGCTGCGGGGGTTAAAAGGTGGATTGTATGAGAATGGGTGATTGGTTGTTTTGGAAAGAAATTATTTGGTTGGTGTTTAGTTTTTTGTGTAATTGTTCTCTTACAAAGATATTGGTATAATTAAAAGACATAAGGGAACATTTTGGAATTGTATAGGGGGTGGGAAAAAATAAGCTTTAGCTTCATCCCACTCCTATTGGAACATTTTTCTGTAATGTATGAAGTTTTTGGAATGTTTTTTGTTGGCACGGCAACACATTTATATATGTGTATTTGTTTGTTTTAAATTATGTTTTGTTCGAAATGAAATGAAATCTTAAAATCAATCTTTAAATCTATTTAGTTTTCAGGTGATGCATGAAAACAAGCTTCACTAAACATTATTTGCAGTGCACCTGTCATCAAATAATTTCAAAAAGCTTTGTTCTGATGCTTTTCATATAAAACTCAGTTTTTACATTTTGTCAATTTTAAAACATTTTTAAAATGTATGTCACAATTGCAATGTCATTTTAACACTCTTTAATGTGACTTGACAGATTTCTACTGTATAGCCACATCAATCCTCAGGAAAGCATTTCAACTAGAAAATAGTTGGAAAAAAATAACGGTAGTATTTGCTAAATGTAAGCACTATATTGCATATTCATTATAGTTTTACTTAATCTGATAGTGATGTCGTCATTTAATGAAATTTAAATGTCATGAAAACAAGCTTTTATTATAGTCAGTATAAATGTTTATATTTCAACAATGAATTTAAGTAAAAAACGTAAAACATTAAAACATTCATATAAAAACTTCCTTATGTGCAATTTTTTTTTTTTTTAATTATTTGCAACTGCAATTTAAATTATTACATATTTTTGATTAATTAACTAATTATTAAATACACTAGATTCTGGTTTTTGAATAAATTTCTACTAATTTCAATGCATCACTGCTTCCAAAAACATCCCATAATGTGACATATAGTTCATAATAGGCTTAACAGCAGCTGACAAAGGTCTCCTAAAGGATCCTATAAAAAAAAATTGATCAACTGACAGAAATGGCACTTTTGAGACTGGTTAGTTTTAACACTGCAGTGGAATATGCTGAGATACTACTTGTTTCCACAACCCACAGTTGAGTACATTGAGAATTCACAGCGCAAAGCAGCTCTACGAGGTGCTATGAGGCCCGGTAGAGGCCCTGTCTGACATGCAAACATCATAAATTTTCCTTTTAGTGCATGAGGAAAAGCATTAAAGGTAATCATTTAGATTTAACCACATCTATGAGTCTCTGAAGCTAAATTATGTTTAGAGAGGAAGTAAACTGACAAAACCAATTGGCCCAATGATCTAGACAACACTTATGTGTTTGTTTGCTGTGTGCTGACCTTGAGAGAAGACTGCACGGCTGACTCGGGTGGGTACACAATGAAGTGACGGAGCGTGAAGCCAAAGCCATGAGAGGTGCGGCGGAGGTGCAATGTTTTAGGCCCCGGCCATGAGAAGGGCTCTTCTTCAGCGGCCGGAGACAGAGCCGATGCCTCGCTGCGCTCACAACCATCCTTCTGTTTGGCCTGAGAATGAGAACAAACACTGTTAATTAGTCATTCAGAAACTTTTATCCAAAGTGGCAAATGGCTTATTACAGAGACAATCCACACAGAGAAAACTGAGGTGAAGTTTTTGGCTCAAGGGCCCTACATTCATCCTATAGCTCTTACAGTTACCATTATTCACATATAACCACTAACATTAAAAAATACAGGCACTTTTGTAAAACTTACTATGCTAACATATATGAAGACATAGGGTAGGTTGGGTATAATGGTTATACTTTTTTTCACTAGTGAATATCGCATTCTGTATAACAAACATAAACCTGCTCAAATATCAATAATGGTTTACAGATTTTGCTGCTTAATATTTTTATGGAAACTGTGATATGTTTTTTCAGGATTGTTTGATGAAAAGTTTAAAACAACAGCAATTATTTGAAAAAAAGAGCAACATTTTAAATGTCTTTACTATCACTTTTAATTAGTTTAATGGATCCTTTCTAAATGAAAGCATTAATTTCTTTATTTTATCTTTATTATTTCATATATGTTTAAATAAATCTGTCACAAAAACAAGTTCTTATTAGTCACGGTTTAAATGTCTCTTATTACCCCAAACTTTTTAACAGTAGTGTAGTCACATTTCCACAAAAAAAAAAATAAAAAATAAATAAATAAATATTAAGCAGTTTACATTGATAAAAATCTGAAATATTTGCTGATCAAATATGTAAATCAGCAAACTAGAATGATTTCTGAAAGATCATGTGACACTGAAGTAATGATGCTAACAAATTCAGCTTTGCCATCACAGGAGTAAATTACATTTTAAAATAGAAAACACTGATTTTAAATTGCAGCAATATTTCACAGTACTATTATTTTTACCACACTTTTGATCAAATAAATGTGAGAGACTTCTTTCAAAAACACATTTTTAAATTCAAATCTACTTCATTATATATATTACTGTTGTCTAAATTTATGCCATTATTTTATTGTGTTTACTGGTTTAGACAAAATATGATAACAATGAAATTTTAGCCTGGACGATATAAGTTATACAAAATGTCCTAAGGAAAACAAGCTTTTGTGTAATTACAAATGCGACTACAAACTTTATAGTTACTGACCCTTGTGATAATGTCCCCATGTGACAACTAGCCTCTGTCTCACCTATGATAAAGAGCACTTCTCTTTTTACAATGAACAAATGGTTCTGCAGTTTATTTTGCCATGTGTGCAGTATAATACTGTTGTCAATTCAAGAAAGGGTCAAAAGAATTTAAAGAGTATGATCTCCAGAGGGTCTTTCCTAATCTGTTTGACCCAAAACCGACATGGTAATTAGTAAGAGTGAAAAAGAACTGAAAGAAGCTCAATATTGCACAAAGAACTCTCTGTACCAATGCAGCAGCAAAACATTTGGCTTTTTAGCCTGGTACATCAGCACTCACATCAAGACTCTTGGTGTTCTAAATGATTTTCACAGGCACTGAACTGTATTATGACCATGATATTCAGATAAACTGTTACTTATGAGAAAACCATGAGACTTAGGACACAAGCTACCATTAAAGGAGAAGTCCACTTCCAGAACAAAAATTTACAAATAATGTACTCACCCCATTGTCATCCAAGATGTTCATGTCTGTCTTTCTTCAGTCGTAAAAAGAAATTATGTTTTTCGAGGAAAACATTTCAGGATTTTTCTCCATATAATGGACTGCTATGGTGCCCTGAGTTCAAACTTCCAAAATGCAGTTTAAATGTTGCTTCTAACGATTCCAAATGCGGTTGTAAAAGATCCCAGCCAAGGAAGAAGGGTCTTATCTAGCGAAATGATCTCTTATTTTCATTAAAAAAAATGTAATTTAAGTACTTTTTAATCTCAAACGCTCATCCTGTCTTGCTCTGCCTGAACTCTGTGTATTCTGGTTCAAGACAGTTAGGGTATGTTGAAAAATCATTTCAAAATTATCTTACATCCTACAAGTACCGACCCAGTCTTTGCAAAGTGAACATGCAAAGAAGATCAAACACCCTTAACAAAAAAGGTAAAACAGTGATATAGGATGATTTTGAAGTTGAGGGAGAACATGAGATCGGAGTTTTTTGACATACCCTAACTGTCATGAACTGGAAAAAAAAGAGCAGAGCAAAACAAGACAAGCGTTTGACAAAAAATTATATGAACTGCATTATTTTTATAAAAAAAAGTCTGATCGTTTCTCTAGATAAGACCCTTCTTCCTTGGCTGGGATCGTTTGAAGCCGCATTTAAACTAGATTTTGGAAGTTCAAACTCGGGGCACCACAGAAGTCTGCTATATGGAGAAAAATCCTGAAATGTTTTCCTCAAAAAACATAATTTCTTTACAACTGAAGAAAGAAAGACATGAATATCTTGGATGACAAGGGGGTGAGTACATTATCTGTACATTTTTGTTCTGGAAGTGGACTTCTCTTTTAAAGAAATTCATAAGAGTTCAACAGAAATTTCTTGTTGTGGTATTTACACCTCATCTGTAATGCTAAAAACATTTAAAAGCATTTTTACCCAGTATTTGTGTTCACTATGTATTTTTACACTTGTTAATGTACTACATCATTAGCTTAGCAACTTGCTAACATCTGACTCAATAGGAATTAACTGTTGAGTCTCCCATGTGTTTTACTTTAGGCACGCTTCTAGATGGTTAAAATGTTGACTTAAAAATCAGCAAGGCAGCTAACTAGATTTTGGAACAGAGCTCTTATGTCCTGTTATCATGTCATTCATATGGTATCTGAAAGCAATGGGCTTCTCTTAAGGGCAGAAGGTATTGAAACAGAGTATCCTGTGAGTGTTTATAAAGCATCACTGACATAGTTTTACGCTTCTCAAATATCTGCCATGACAATGGTGGTCACACAGAAAAAGCTCTGAATCATCTAAGACATTTCTTTCCTACGATCAATGACCAATATATATGTACATGCCACGGACATCACAACACAGTCTGTGTTTTTTGACACCCATATCACGTTCTTCTAGTTATGTCACATTGTAGAGTCTGGGCCGGTGACGTCAGTCTGTCCTCTGCATCTTTTGAGAAAACGTGTGTCATTTATATTATGAAATAATGGCAGTAGAATCCCATTCCGCCACAGGGTGTGTGTTTGTGGTGGGCTCTGACAACACCACACTGACTCTGGGTCAATCTGGCTGCCAAACAGACCAGACTGTGGTCTAGCCCTGCAGGAGATGGATGCATTATAATGGAATGGATGTATTTTAGCTTGTGGCTGGGCTCAGGTACAGACAGCTGTGGATGTCTCTAGAGTCTGGGCTGGGCTTTTACATAACTGAGCCTGAAAATGACATCACCGTGGGATTTAAATCACTTACATCCAGTGTTGGACGCAGTCCACAGCAAAATCTAACAAAGAAATGGACAGAGAAGTTTGAAATGGCAAACTAGCATGTTAGTATGCAGTGTATTAAGCAATAAGTGATTTCTGTATGATTTTAAACAACTTTCTGACAAACAGATTTTCTGTGCGTTCACACAACATATTCTTGAGCTCAATTTCAGAACTTTCTGACATCATTCCGTATAATTATACCACTCTGTGAAGGATTCTCTTTTCTATCTTTGCTCTGGTCCACCTGTGAATGCTACCTTGAATCATACACACGGCTTTCCAAAAACACCCACTATAACATAACGACGTTCCTCTGCCTTTCATTTTTTATTTCCCTACCATTAACCAGTCATATTCTCTGTGGCGGGCACACAACCCTGTTTCCAATGCTAAATTTAACCTGTTAAATTATACATCTCGAAAAAGCTCTCGTCTGAATGGCGGAAAATCCAGGCGAAGTGAATGGCTGCCCTGTGTGAGACGCGGCTCACCAGAAACAGCATCATACAAAACATCCAGCCCATCGGACGCATGAATAATACACACAATCCCATTGGTCACTGGTTCTGTTTAAGAACCAATTACATGCTCTGATTTTGCTAGCACGTGCATTTGTTTTTTTTTTTTAAACATACCAGTTATATTGGGACTTGTAATACCAGAAAAGTTGGCATGGCAAATTCAGCCAAGATATGGTTCAGCCTTCGAATCCGTTGGATCTCATTTGTATGTTTAGAAAGCAATGACATAACATCCAGATTAACATGTTTCTTAATAATCTCTTAAAATGAATATATCTCAAAATAAACTCAAATGTTATTTATCAAATTCTTCAAAGACCAAATGTTACAATTGAGATATATACATCATCTGAATAAATAAGTTTTCTATTGATGCATGGTTTATTTAGATAGGACAATATTTGTCCGAGATACAACTATTTGAAAATCTGGAATCTGAGGGTGCAAAACAATATTGAGAAAATCGCCTTTAAAGTTGTCCAAATGAAGTTCTTAGCAATGCATATTACTAATCCAAAATTAAGTTTTGATCTCTTTGATATCTATGGTAGGAAATTTACAAAATATCTTCTTGGAACATGTACTTTACTTAATAACCTAATGATTTTTGGCATAAAAGAAAAAATGATCATTTTGACCTATACAATGTATTTTTGGCTATTGCTACTAATATACCCGTGCTAGACTGGTTTTGTGGTCCAGGGTTACAAATGATTCAAGGTATACTATCCACATTGATTTTATAGCTCTATTCCCCTACCGTTAACAATTGTCTCAAATGTCTATTTTTTATTTCTCTTAAGGAACATAAGGAGAAACATGTGAGACAAAATAGGTAGTTAAAAGAAAAAATTAAATCCATTTTATGGAAGTTTCCTGAGCTATGATAGAGCAACCTCTAAGCAATAACATTTCTTTCTAAATGTTGTCATGACAAAATGCACAAATATGCATGTGCGTCCTGTAGTTATGGCAAGCGTGAGTCACTCTTTAGCCACAGTGGAGCTCCCTGTGAACACAGAAATATCTTCCTTTCCTAAACACACACACTTTTCCAAACACAAAAACAACTCTGCCAGAACTCTGTTCTCCAAGTGAAACAATTATCCACTGGGTTTAGGTTAAAAATGTGAGCAATTACCCAATCCGAAGTCTGTTCAATCCCAAGGTTGCTCTATTGGGACGGCTGCTTACATAGGAACAATAACTGAAACGTGAAACCAGGGCACATACACACAGTCTTCTTGCTGTGAAAAATATGTTACATGTTGGCTCAATGTAGGAGAACTAACCAACCACCCTGGACGTCAGTGACGCACAAAGCATTCCTGAGAGCCATCTCCTTGCCCCCCTCAGCCTCGCGTAACTCAATACACCGCTGGGAGCCTCTGCCAATGTGAAAACACTCCATCCCGCTGCAGCACCAGACTGTCACAATGAACCCATCTTCTACTGTTTAGTTCTGCTACTCTTAACATACAGCAGATCCAGAGATCCTTACCCAAGACCGCATGCAGTTTCTCTGAGATGTCTTCTTCAGTCTTCGCCAAGAGACGCCCTTCTGGGCCTCGCGAATCCCCAATTCCACATCCCCCCAATATGCCCTGGCCAGGAGCTGGAACCAAAGACAGGAAGTGTCCGATAAACAACCGTCCACCCCTGTCAGACAATCCCAGGGACAGTCCCCTATTGCGCAGGTACACCCTGGTACATCCATCTGATCTGAGCCGTCCTTCCCAGGCAGAACGCAGTCGGTACACGCCCCATTCCTCTGAGTGAGCATGGCAAAGCCTGCTGGTCCCTGCTATGACTGCTTTCTTCTGCTAAACTTCTGATGATGTGATTCTTTCTCGCTCTTTGCGATCCCTCCCTCTCTCTCTTGCTCTCTCTTTCAGAGTGGGAAGGTAGAGAGCACATGCATGAGGTTTCCATTGAGACACGGAGCACGTCAGGGAGAGAGTGAAGCAGGGAAAGAGACCGTCAGAGTGCAAACCAGCGTACCGCAAGCACACACATATGCCTGCACTCTGCGCTGGACAAGATTGCTTTCTCTTTTTTCTTACTTATGTTTCTTATTTGTTTGTTCTCCACTGCTCAACTGCAAAGCTACTATACCATCCAGGGGACCAAACTGAAGGATTAGGGTTGGGAACCACTGAGTTAGAAAATGAAAAGTGGTTATAAAAAACTAACAGGGTACCTTTTTTACCTTTCTTTTAGTGTATAATATAGCTGTTTGTGCATGTAAATGATCTGCAAAGTTACAAAGCACGAAGTCCATGCCAAAGGTAAGTCTCCAGCAGAAAACATCTGAGTAAAATGGTCCTGCCATTATTTCTGTGACTTAGCTACATCACCATGTTACACATTTACATAATGGTTGCCTACTAGCTTGCAGAATCCGCAAAATGTTAATTATTTTACCAAAATAAGAGGAATCATACAATATGCATGTTATTTTTTTTGTTTTTTTATTTAGTACTATTTAAGATTATTCAAGCTACTTTACATAAAATATTTTTACATATAGTCCACAAGAGAAAATAATAGTTGAATTTATAAAAATGACCCTGTTCAAAAGTTTACATACGCTTGATTCTTAATACTGTCAGTGTTTCCCCTACCATTATATAAGGGGGTATATGAAGACGGTTTAAATATGAATCCTGCATGTTCCGTTTGCCTCTGCATGTATGAATGGCAAAGACGCAGTTTTCGCTGTGATTTTCGGCCTCTGCGTCTCACTATATGACGTCATGAACACATAACCTTAGTCACTTCGTGTGAATTTTACCGTTTCATTTGAAAAAACTAGCATCATATCATACTGTATACAAACAGAAACTAAACGGCAACCCGTCAAAATAAAAGTACAGTTTAACATGTAACAGAAATATATAAGTCTTGTATTACTTTTGTACAGTAAAATGTAGGTCTTTATATATTCCTATTTCTGCCAAATTTAAATGAAAAAAATATTACTACAAGATTAATCACTTAATAGTAGAAAAAAATACTACAATTATTATTTAAACTTTTTAAACTGAATATTCACACTCCTGTAAAGCTCTGTTTGTTTGGCAAAAAAATAAAAGGGTTTAATTTTCGTTTGATTAAAAAAAATGTTTAATGCCTTCATTTGATTATCAGAAAAATTAAAACACAAGAATTTCTGGGAAAAAAGGAAAAAGATTGTTGTTTAATAGAGGGTGAAAACTTTTTGAATTTGAAGATCAGGGTAAATTTAACTTATTTTGTCTTCTGGGAAACATGTAAGTATCTTCTGTAGCTTCTGAAGGGCAGTACAAAATAAAAAAAATGGTATTTAGGCAAAATAAGAAAAATGTACACATCTTCATTCTGTTCAAAAGTTTTCACCCCCATTTCTCTTAATGCATCGTGTTTCCTTCTGAAGCATCAGTGAGCATTTGAACATTCTGTAATAATTGGATATGAGACCCGCAGTTGTTCTCAGTGTGAAAAGATTGATCTCAAAATCATACAGTCATTTAAATCACACCATACAAACCACAGGGTCATGTCTAATACAGTAGTGAGTGTCTCTTTGTTCATCTTCCCCTGTAGTGTTATGAAAGATGAGCACTCAGTGCCATGAGAAAAGCTCATGTGACCTCCAGCACACAGACCTGCAGCAGACGCTCAGAGCTGCTTCATTTTCAGACCTGCTCCCCACAGTGGCCGATCCTGGCTAGATAGCACTCAAACAAGTGCAATGATAGATCAGCATCCCAGCAGTAAAACGACATACCAAAATCCCATACCGCACTAACAAAACAACTATATAAAGCTGCACTTCCTCTGAGAATCAATAATTCATTCCATAAATCACAAGCACAAACACTTTCCATATCCCACAAGCATGTTCTAGGCTATTTTGTGCAAAACACACAGAGAGCCTTTAGAAATGTGAAAACAGGAAACCAATGATGGCATGCTCGTCTTCATTCCTCTGCACTGGCATGGCATCTCATTACCACACACATTCCTTTAGACACACATAAGCCCTCACTCACACTATTGCGTATGGAAAACATATCACAAAAATAACTCGTCCAGCCATCTGAGGCATCCTTGTTTGTGAGGATCAGGGTGAGAGGGAACTCAAAGAGGGCACTGTGTGATCCCCGCTGAATATACCAGCCCAAAAAAAGAAGGCATGCTGTGGTATGGGTTGGTGTTCATCCCAATGGGTTTCGCCCAACACAAAAAGCATTCCAGTTCAACTACATATGCGTCTAAAAAGAGAACGGTCATAGTTCAAAATGTGTTTTAATGTGGGTGATGTTAAGAATTAAGACACGTTTGGATGAGTACTGAAAGTTCCTGTCGTTTATGACACATCATAAGAAATCCACATAAATTAAAACCACAAAAATATTCCAGCTGGCTGAAGCCATACGCTGTGTGTTCATGGAGGTTATTTCATAGAAATAAAGGGGAAGGAACTCCCTGCTGCCATGGAAACAAACAGACCATCACAACAGGTTAGACTCCTGCTTTGCTGTGATGTCACCTATAATATTGGTCAAGGTTTTTTTTTTTTTTTGTTTTTTTTACAATGATACAGTACACTTGTAAAGCAAAAAAATTCACAAACATAAATTTCTAAAGTTTCAAATAAATTCAAAACATAAATATATGTGAAGTAAATGTCTGAACAATGATCTGAATTTATCACCTAAATGCCAGTGTGAACAGTCAAAAGTCAAAATTGTAAAACTCACTATTCTGACTTTAATTTTTCAATTGTAAGTTTATGTCTCACAATTCTGACTTTATAACTCGCAATTTCAAGTTTATATCATGTAACATGTAATCTGAGAAAAAAAGTCCCATTTACAAGTTTGTATCTCGCAATTCTAACTTTATAGCTTTAAGTTTATATTATGCAATTCTGACTTAATTTCTCAGAACTGAGTTTATATCACAATTTTGACTATATAACTTGCAATTGTCTGATTTGCAAGTTCATATCTCACAATTCTGAGAGAAAGAGCCAGAATTGCGAGTTTATATTACGCAATCGTGAGAAAAAAAAGTCAGAATTGTGATATTAAAAGACAGAATTACCTTTTTGCATTTTTATTCAGCAGAAACGGGTTTCCACAGTAATTGTGACTTTTGTTCTCACAATTCTGAGTTTGTGTCTCACAATTCTTATTTTTTTACCTAAAGATTGTATTTTAAAAAGAATCCAAATTATGTGAGTGTGAACACAGCTAAAGCTTCTTTGGGTCACTGTGTTATTCCATTCCATCAGATACAATTCTGAAAATATGTATCCAAATGGATTTCATTTAAAGTCTTAAACATGTTTAATATTTACAGACTTGAATGGTAGATTGAGGATGGTGCAATTTAAAGAGATAGTTTACCACAAAAAATCCAAATTATGTCATCATTTACTCATACTCGTGTTGTTCTAAAACCTTCTGCTAATCTGCAAAAAACAAAAAGTATTTATTAAAGATCAAATATCAAATATCACATCTAATATGGTAGTCAAAATGTCACCAATGCCAAACACAACCAGGGAGTCAACAATAGTTAGTGCATTTCGACAATTAAATGGATAAAAGCATGTTTGCACACTTTCAAAGGCTCACAAGTATCCACTTCAAAGAAACCACAACACACTGAGCATCTTTTGAAATCCAGAGTGTTAAAGCCTTGTGGCATAACAGGTGTGTCACTTCAATAGACCTGTTGACCTTTCAGCGTACTAACTGACATGTCATTCCAAACCCATATGTCCTTTTTCTTCTGTGGAACCAAAATAGAGATGTTTAGCAGAATGTTCACGTTGCTCTTTTACATACAAAAAGTGTTCCACATGACTTGAAGAAACAAGTCTTCTCTGTTAACTACTGATGTCTTCTGTAACAGAAGCCAGTAAGATGAAACTGAGGCAAACTGAAAGTAGAGGTTATGCCAAAGCAGCTGACAGCACTGAACTAAATCATCTTCAGACAGCAGTGTTTCATTAAAGCTCTTCCTGTAGCAGGTGAGCGTTCTAACCACAGAATCACTGCCTGTAAAATTAACAGCAGTTTAAATATCCCTCTGAGCTATTGTCTGCCCACTACCTTTATAAACCAGTAGCAGACTTTCTCTACTATGTACTGAACACATATAAAAGACAGTAATGTAACGTTACAAACTGAACTAGAGCCATATCTCTAAACTTCCGACAACCGTAACAATGGCTTTTCTGATCAGCTCAACGTGGCAGTGTGCACAAACAAAAAAAAAAGTACCTTTGTAATAGAGTAGCAGAGAATGAGGCAGCAGGGAACACATTTTCTTTAAACATCTATAACTTAATATTTTGGGTTCAAGACAGCTTGGGTGTACTGTCAGTTTCTTTGGATCAAAGTCTATTCCACCACAGTACAATTTTGTAATGGGGGGTTCCCTTGGTTTTTACACTTACTTTGTCTGATCTGTGGTCTCCTCACACCCTCATGTCACAGCTGAGAGCAGCTTTGCCAGGGGATTGTGGGTAAATGTATTAGAAGATTCCAGGCCAAGCAGAACATACTGTAACCATGGCAGGGTAAGAGTATTGGCGCTGTTATTTGCAGTCATGTTTGGGTTTTTTCCCCTTTATTGCTAGGTAAACTAAAACTAAATTAGTGGTAAAGAGGACATCCTAAGGGGAAAAAAGTGAGCCAGCTTGTGGATTTGGATTTTCTGCGAGATGTGGACCAAGTGCCAAACACAAACACATGGCTTTTACTTTACCTCAGAACAAGTGGAAAATAAGTAAGTCTGTATCATAAAAAACTGTATCATATTTCACCCCAAGAAAGATAGACAGATAGACAGATAGATAGATAGATAGATAGATAGATAGATAAAATATAAGTGAATCCAATTTCAGTGAGAATTTCAGTGATTCTTACAAAAATGGTCAAACAATTTTTGGGTCAAATTTCACCTTAAAATCAAAAGAGAAAATAAATAAATAAACAGCCTCAAAAAATAAGGGTCACTTTTAGGGATGGGCGATACAGGCTTAAAAAATTTATCACAATAATTTCTGGTATTTATTGCGATAATGATATCAATGACGATAATTCAGGTATAATTTAGAGAAAAGTATTAGCTTTCCTATTTTTACTCAAAAAAAAGAGTGTTGTGAGCATAAGTTACCACAGTAGCTGAATAAAACGCATACAGAAAAATATTACACAATATATATGCTACAATATATGGTTTGTCTGTGTTCTTCAAGCAATCTTGGGTATTTTTATAAGGATAAAGTATATTTATAATGCAGTGGTAATCGACATAGCCTTTGTGATACTATAAAATGGTATGATTTCAGCCTCATTCTGTAATACTGAAACCACGGTCACAAAAGGTTATTTCAAACACTCGACTATGTTGTTAAGTTAATTTGGAAAAAAAGCATGTCAATAAATTATATCTTTGTCGGACAGTGGGTTTGTAAACAGCCTCATACACATGCAAAACTGCATCGTACACGTGATACTAATACATTTAATGTTATTCAAGGCTCAGACCGTTTTTTGTCGCACTGCACAGCTTTGACCAAACCAGTTCCAGACTGAGCACGTCCGCCTTGAGCATGTCACTCCATACTGTCTCACGCTGAAATATGTCAACAACTAGACTTTATCGTTATTATCGCGGGAAGACTAATTTTTATCACGGAGAAAATTTTTAGCGGTATAACAATAAGATAATGCCCATCCCTAGTCACTTTAGTCAATAAACCATAATAAGAAGAAAAAAAGAACAATTTATTTGTTTCTTATTTCTTTTGATTTTGGGGTGAACTATTACTTTGAAATTTCTTTTAATTTTTAATTTAAATACAAAGCTTTCTGTAGTTACACAAGCAAAACTTTGCAAACCGTTGAGGTTTATTTATTCAAATCCTGGTGCCTAAGATTTATTGGCCGATTATTAAGGTGGATTTGTGTGACAAAAGGAACAAGGGCGATGCTTCAAGACAAAAGGGATGGAGTGGATCGGCAGCAAGAGATTAGAGCCACAAGACGACCACAAAGGAGCCAGAGGAGCCCTGGGCATTCATATGAAAGCGAGGCAGAGGAAAGATTAGGCTCTATTCAGGAGGCCTGAGACACATAGAGAGGGTAAATTTAATCTGGGCAGACTGCATCTGGACTCACTGAGGTATGTCTTACAGTAACAAAAGCTGCCCTAATGAAGGCTACGGGAAGAAAACCACACTGAGACCCCATATATAGCCACCTAACCATATGAAGTTCAGTAATACGCCAGCTTTACCCAAAAAAGCCTGCCTTCTGCCTTGGTGCCACGGGCACACTCCAGTACGCTACGCAGGAAGCGAGATAGCCTGAACAGACGGGCCATTATGTGTAATAGTGACTCGTATTACTTATTTCCGAGAGGTAAGCAGTTGTGGGAAAGTCATTCCCAAGGGTACAAGGATATTTTGGCATTTCTGGTCATGAGGAAAGTTGTTCTGAACTGTTTGTCTGGCTGAAATGTGGCAAAAAAACATGCTTGGGATAGTGTTGGGTAAGCTCTGGTAGCCTAGCCCTAAGCATGACTGAACTGAGAAGGTTTAGTCACACTGGTTTTCCCCCTTCACATGAAGAAAAGAAAACAATATTCTAAAATCTTGGTCTACAGACCAAACATCAACAGTTAGTGAGTCACACCTATAGTCTGCTTTGGTAAAAATGAGGAAAAAGAAAAACTGAACATGACCACCTTTCAAAAATATATATATTTTTTTTCAACATCAAACGTGAGTCACACTCTTACCGCAATTTTAGAGAAGTTCAGTGAACCATCTCTAGAAACCACATGAAAAGTTAATCTTGGGTCTACATTGAGGACACCGTGGTTTCCATTAAAGGACTACAAGTTATCGGCACCTGTGGTAAAATAACTGCCATAACTCTTAATTATTATTGTTATATAATGTAGAGCATGAGACTAGTGGCAAAATCACTCACACCCCTTATTTACATCCAATTTTCCATGCCATGACCTTGTCAGTCATTTTTGACTAGGGCTGGATGATTAATCGAAAAGAAATCAAAACCGAAATTAAGAACCTCTAACCAACAAAATTTTCCCATGTGGGTTATTCCGTTTTTTTAAGAATCTTATTAATACTTTCCCCTTAAAAACAAACTACCGCATCGGCGTTATACGGACGTGTATGACCATTGCGCTCGTTTGTTTTGAAGCGTCCCGCACGTGAGTGGCGGGGTAAAAGAACTCAAAACAGTGGACCAATCAGAAAGCAGGGCAAGCATTGCAAGTTTTTGTTTACAGTAGCACGTTGACATAACACAATGGAATAGGCATTCTGCACTTTCTTTAAGCCATTCCTGAGCGCGGTTTTAGACACAAAGACGTGTTCTGTGTGAACGGCCAGTAAGAACCTAGAGTAAATACACATAGGGTGACAGGACAAGATCAATGAGATGGTTCCATGCTCTTTCTCTTAATCAGCAGTGTTCTACACTGTAAAAAAAAAAAAAAAAAAAACACAATTTGTTGAGCCAACTTAAAATAATTTGTTACCCAGCTGCCTTAAAATTTTAAGTTCAGTCAACTCAAAAAAAGTTTAGTATTTTAGATATTTGAGTTGACTAAACAAAAAATTTGGTTTGTTAAACTTAAAAGCTGGGCTTGTTACCCAGCTGCCTTAAACTTTGTTGAATGAACTCAAATATCTAAGTTGTCACTTAGTACAACTTAACATTTCAAGTTGACTAAATTTTTTTGAGTTGACTGAACTTAAAATTTTAAGGCAGCCGGGTTACAAATTATTTTAAGTTGACTAATTGTTTTTTAAAGTGTATTTGCATACATTCATTATTTAAAACATTTGTTTACAGGAGATGCAAGTTATTTTCTCCTTTTCACATTGCCTTATTTAAAATAATATTAATTTACAAGAGATACAAGTTATTTTCTACTGTTTGGATGACAATATTTAAAATGCATTTTGTTTACAAGAGATGATGGTTATTTTCTACTTTTGACATGGCAATATTCATTTATTTTGTTTACAAAAAGTAAAAGTTATTTTCTATTTTTTTTTGGACACTTGCTTTTTACAATAAAACTGAAATGTGACTTTTTTTTTTCATAAGATATCGTCATTTCAAGCATGATTGATTTCAATTGTTTGAAATATTCAACAAATAACCATAAATCGTTTGTTTCCTTTAATTATTTTAAAATCACAGAGATTAGAAATGCACTCTTTCACTAGAAAAAAAAAATATCCCACATTTAATAGTGGAGCATTTTTACATTACAACCCTTTAATGAACTATGAAGGCAAAGCAAATAATAATCAAAAACCCCAAAAAATAATAATAATTAAAAAATTAAAAAAACAAATGAATCAAGATTTTGATTTTAGGTCAAATCGCCCAGCCCTAGAAGTGCCACTGTTCATAAAACACTATGTTTGGAATAGAATACAAGAATAGTGTACATTGTAACTGTACTTACAAAATAGAAGTACACTTATTATTTGATGTGTTGAATAAGAAAGATACTAAATCACATGTACTTGATTAGAATTTTAACTGTAGTGTTACTCAATATTCTATTTACAATTAAATATTTTATAAAATACTTTGTGAATATTTTATACATACTAAATTGCAACTTCATTTACAAATTTGTAACTACAAATACTATATATTTAAAGGGACAGTTCACCCAAAAATGAAAATTCTGTCATTAATTACTCACTCTCATGTTGTTACAACCCCTTAAGGCCTTAGATCATTTTCGGAACACAAATTAAGATATTTTTGATAAAATCCGAGAGCTTTCTGACCCTGAATAGACAGTAGTGATGTCACAATACTCAATATAATACTGAACCATTCGGTACGACATCCACGGTTCAATACGTGCTTGTGAATTGCGTTTTTTAAATAATTTCCTTGTTTTATTTCTCTCTAAATTTGCTGTGTGTGTGCCCGTGATTTCACGTGCTGAGATGAGGAAACACTTCCCCGTTTATATCTGAAAAAGCAACACTTGCAGAGCATCTTCCCTTCTTATGAAATGCAATGATAAGCCTTTCTAAACTTGTTATCCAACAAAAGAGAACATTATAACTTATTTTTACTTCACAGCATCAGTCGAATGTTTGAAATAACTTCCTTTTGTGATCTGATGTGGCTTCTTATCATAGAATGAGGCAGACAATATATTCTATACTGTATGTCGATTAGCAATGGCTTACAAATATACTTAATCATTATGAAAATACCCGAGATGGCTTGAAGAACAGAGACAAAACATATATTATTGCAGATGAGTGTTTATTGTCCCTACATTTCTTCATTCAAAAAATTTAACGTTATATCTTGGTTATATCTACGAGAATACTTTTTGTGTCAGAAAATCAGCATACTGTGCACTGCATGAATATTATTTGTTCATTGTGTATTACAAACAGTATTTTAATATACACCATTTCAAACATAGCCACTGTTTACTTGGAGCAAACTCCACTGTTAATGCAAAACCAGATGTTCATGCACCTAGAAAGGTAGTCTCAGCTCAAAAGCATGATTTAGACAACTTTGCAGCTCAAATCACAATGAATTAGTCATGTAAGTTTACACTTGAAAAAGGTTCTCATTTCTGCTTTTAAACCTTGAGTACAGCTCTCCCATATACTTCCATAATAAGTGAATTACTGTAAATAAATGTTTTTTTGATTTACAAACTGAGGGACGATTCAAAATGATTGACTGTGGTAAATGCCAGCAGTCCACAGATGTTGTTAATCAACTTTTTGTTATAAATAATGCTATACTATAAGGACTGTTATTTTAAGCCAAGCCTGCAACTACAGACGTGGAGAAGATTTCTAGTTCCCTATAGAGAATGCCAACAAAGGGTCCAATGGTGGGGGTGCAGGGTCTGAGGTGTGGTAGCTATTGCTCAGCGAAGGGCCCTGCCATTGTCCCCGCGGGTCCCCAGACACTTACAGACAAATGCTGCTGTCAATCACACACCCTTTCATTCGTTTAACAGCAGCTGCTCCCGTGCAGAAAAGAAGGAAAAATATGTTTGCGACAAAGGAAGAGTGTGGCGATAATTTGAATATTTGCATTCAGACAGATTCTGCCTAAGGGATTAAAGCAAATCTGACAAACAAAACCTATGAAAAATGAAAAGGGCTGTGAATGGAATACCATCAAAAGAGAAAATAACAATATACCGAGTCCAGATATGTAGCATTCTTAATATAATAATAATTCTTATATTTACATAAGCAATTCTTCCACCAAGTGAATTTATTCATTAATGGAAATATATGCTTTTATGGGCAACGTAGATTTTAAATAATGCAATAGTTTCAAGTATGGATTGGAATTTCTAAATTGGAATTGGAATTTACTCACTCGCTCGGGTCTAGACACTCAACACAGACAGATTTATCATTCACACAAGCACCTGATTCATGCATAAACCGACAGAGACATAAACATTTGGAAATATAAGGAACATGTGAAGGTATAGACTGGCCGTGTGGTGTGTCTAATGACTCAACCATTCCAGTGGGCTGAAAGAGGCCTTTAATGTGCAGCACTGGAAAAAAACACTGACACAAAATGGGCTGTATAGCAGCAGGGCCAGTGCAACTGCTCAGGGCTCAACGCTAAGGATTTTTTCTACTGGCCCGGTCGGGCCAGTGGTTAAAATTTTTACTTGCCCGGACAAGATTTGTGGCCCTACCACAAAAAAAAAGAAATAGTTGCTGTTATCATTGTTTTTGACTCATGCTATCTTTTATTTTAATAAATAAGCTCATATGACATCAAAAGTTTACATACCAAATAAAATTGTACACTTCTCGATTCCAATTTTGATACCACACCTAAACCTAGTAGCCTAACTAAAGTTCAAATATTATTCGTTTGTTCAAAAATAATTTTATCATTATTAATAATTTATTACAAATATAAAGATGCTTTAGGGAAAAACAGCGGACAGACTGAAAGAACGCTAAGTCTTTTTGTCAGCAGGTGGCGCTTTTGGAATAATAGTGATATTACGTTTCTATGGTTACCGCTGTAAACAAAGCAGCACAGTGTTTATGAACGCTACTTTAAATGTGTCATACATGGGCGAATGAAAAGAAAACGGCATGAGAACTTTTATTAAAACAGTCAGTTCCCCTCAAAGAAACATTCACATAAACCACAGTTTCAATATTTAGGATAATATTTCCAATATTTCGCGCATTGTGAACCGCGATCTTGCTCTACCTGCTACAGTATTTTTTTCCTCTTTGCATTCGTCTTCAGCGTCTCTGGCCTCTGCTAACAGACGTTTAAAGAGTTCGTAATATTTCCACACACGACATTTTGAAAAAATATGAAATGCGGTTCGTGTGCAAGCCCGGAACAGAGATCGGTTAAAATATGTCCGCTCGATCGGTGCATCTGTACTCCTCTGTATAAATTAAGTATGGATTGATCATTGTTAAAGCTACAAAGCTAATTGTCAAGACGAGTATTTTCACATATTTTTGTAGGCTATTTGTCCGTCAAAGACGCGTCTCTCTGTGATCGCTTAAAATTTTAAATTAACAAGATTTAAAAAAAAACATGCAAATGACAAACTTTCGTGACGACGCCACAGTGGCCGATGGGGCCAGTGACTGATTCGTCAACTGTCCCGAGCGTCTTTCACGCTGGCCCTGGGCCATCGGGCACTCCTTATTGTCGAGCCCTGATGCTGAAATATCTCTCTCAAAAATGGATATTCTGTCATAACTAAATTATTAGATGTCAGAAGTTGTGCCATACTTTTCATTCATTAAATATAAGAAACAGATATTTTGCTGAATGTTCAAGCAGCTCTTTCCATACAACTAAACTGAACAGAGACTGAAATGGGATTGTCAAGCTCCAAAAAAGACCAAAAGGCACTACCAAAGTGGTCAATATGACTTATTATGACTTATGATTAGTAATATGCATTGTTAAGGACTTCATTTGGACAACTTTAAAGTTGATTTTGCACCCTTAGATTACAGATTTTCAAATAGTTGTATCTCGGCCGAATATTTTCAACCATATATCAATGGAAACCTTATTTATTCTGCTTATTCAGCTTTCATGTATAAATCTTAATTTTAAAAAATGTACCCTTATGACTGGTTTTGTGGTCTAGGGTCACAAATATATTTATGTTATTACTGTTTTGTTTTGGGGGGTTTTTTTAGATTTATTTTTGGTCTTTTTGCTTTTATTATGATAGGACAGATCATAGCTGACAAGAAGCGAAGTGGAAGATAGAGAGAAAGGGGCGGGATCAAGAAAGGTCTTCGAGCCAGGATTCAAACTCGGGAACCCCGTAGTGCAACAGCGCTGTATGTCGGCGTGCTGCCCACAAGGCTATCAACGCTGACGATGTTATTACTGTTACCTACAACTATTGGGTCTAAACTATTTAAAAATCATTTTCATTAAAGCAATAAAGCCCCCAAAAAATCTAATAAATATTAGATGAAAAGAAAAAAAAATACTGAAACAAATAAAATTAATGCTAAATATAGCATTAACAAATAAGTAGTATTAAATAATAAATGAAATAATAAATAAAAGCTAATAAAAACACTAAAAGCAAATAACAAAATTACTAAAAATAAACTTGAAAATATATACACACAAATTAATGTTTTTTTTTTTTTTCAAAAGATTAATAAATATTATATATATATATATATATATATATATATGTATATTATTTTTGGTTTGAAGTATCCCTTAAAGATGTTTACGAAACAGACATGTTGACAACCTTTCAGATGAAAACACTGAGAGACAGTCACAACAATTGCTTTTGAAAGTTATCAGCTAAATTTCACTTCATTCATTCTCCAGTGCGTGACCGGGTTCAGTGAAGACAGTGATGTCACCGTCTTACTCAAAGGAAATAGAAAGAGACAGACAAATAATATGACAGGGCTAATGAACAAAGTAGAACAGACCCTTCACAGCTGTTTATGAAACAGAAATCCACCATGATCCTGCCATGAGAAACTGATTTGCAATTTGACTTTCCGAACACAACCATAGCTGAGACATGCCACGCATGTTATCAGCTGTGTCTGCCATGTCTATTTATGTGACTGGTGAAATATTCACAACCGGGATCCAAAATTCATTGGTGCTTTGAAAGACATGCCTAAATCTAAAAATAGCCTGCCTGCACATGAAAGATTCAGATCCATACGACTCTTATGAGAATCCAGCATGAGCGCAAGCTCAGGTCTTTCTCGCCATTGGTTGGTCCCTCGGTTGACATCAACATTTGGATTCAAAGAGTTTCCAGTATGATGACTTCATATCGAAAGAGCCGAGTGGCTGGGCTTGGACTGGAGAAAACAAGACTTTGGCCAGTTGAGTTGTTTTTTAAGAGCAGTTGCTGTGGGCTTTGGTAGAGTTTATTGCACGATAGTCCTGACTGCTGGAAACAGGATCTTCTAAAGAACGCTGGAGCCGTTAGTGTGACAGAAGCGGTCCACACCCTTAAAGCTGAACCTAGACTTATAAATTAAAGGGGGAGTTGTAAACGGGAAAGAAAATTAACTCGAAAGAGGAGGAAGTCATGGTCACATAAATTGAGTGATATGAACTGTCCACAGCATCTGCGAGTGAAATTTGCATGCTTAGAAACTGCACTGGTGTTTTTCCCCATGTAAACAGGCCCAGGGCCACGGCACATGGAAGAACACTGGGTCTCCACCTCAATCAGCTGACGGGTGTGTACCGCTCTCCTCTCACACTGCTAATGTTGCAGAGCTCCAGCCAACGTGCCAGTTATGGTCATTCTGGTGTGTTAAAGGAGTAGTTCACCCAAAAGTGGAAATTATTTTTTATTTACCCTACTTATGTACAAATCTCTATGATTTTATTTCATTTTTACTTTTTTCTATACAATTAAATTACAAAGTATACTAGGGGAAAAAATGCTATAAATTTTCTCTAGTCTGCTCTAAAGTTTTTTAAATCCATGTAATAGCTTTGTACAAGACTGATTTTTTAAGTTATTCACTGCCAACGCTCCACATAAACGCAACCAGTGGTGTTTAAAGTAATTCAAATCAAAGTTATTTAATATTAGTTTAGTATTATTTATATACTACTGTATGTATTTTCATTTTACTTCAACTTCATGACAACTCTCTAAAGATTTTAGCATAGTCGTGGATATGATAATGTTAATGTATTTGGTCTTGGCAGAATAGATCTGCTGTGTTGCTGAATTGCTGTTGCTGTTGGTTTTTGCTGTTGTTGTAGATTATTGCCACTGTTTCTGCAAAGCAAGTACAGAAACTTGCTACTGCCAATCAAACGTCGATACGATGCTGTGAGTATTTAAGACATACTGCTCCTGCACAAATAACATATATAATAATATATATAATATATATATAGCAGATCTATACAGGTGGAGCTGGGGAAGTTGAAGGGTTTCAGAGTCACTCTGAAAGCATGCTGCCATTTGCTCTAGTGAATGTAAACCAATCAGCTTGTGCCAAGTAGTTTAATGCTGTGAATATCATCAGTTTGCGTTAATGACCCATCAGCCTGCATCATCTAGAGTTTCATGACAGAACTTGGCATTTTATTTGAAATGTGAAAACAAGTAAACTTTATTTATATGCATTTATGGTGTGATCACCACATTTCCGTGTCAATCCATGTTCATTTTTACCACAAACAATGCGTTGTCACTTTAATTCTGTGAACTGTGAACCGCATGCAGTGTGAATGGAGTATGTGTGAAACTGGTGTAACAATAACACAACAACATAACGGGACAGTAGAACAAAAAATGAAAATTCACAACCCTCATGTTGCTGCAAAATTGACTTATTCTTCTGTGAAACATCTAGACGGTAAAAGACAATTGTAATAAAAAAAAAATAAATAAATAATAAAAATCATACCGATTTGGAACAACATAAGGGTGAATAAATGAGGACAGATTTTTTTTCATTTTAAGTTATTTTGAGCTATCCCTTTAAATTTTTGTCTGTTTATCACACAGATATGTGTATTGCTCCGTGTACTGCACAAATACACTATATGGTTTCAGAGGACTTTTAAATTCCACGATTTGTATGAACTAATCTTATAGTATAATCTTTTTTGGAGCTCAGCAACTCTTTTGGAGCTCAACAACTTTTGCAGTATGGAAAACCATGACTAACGTCTCCTTTTGTCTTCTGTGGGAGAAAAAAAAAAAAAAAAATCATACAAGTGTAGAACAACACGAACAACATGGTAAGTAAATGAACACAGAATTTCCATTTTGGATTCCTAACTATTCCTTTAAACTAATAAAAATTACAAACATTGTCAAATCTATCATCAAGCACATTGCCAAAGCCTGTGTTCGCCACTTGTCACCTTGTTTGGTCTGAAGATATGACTGTTCCTGTGATCTTTCAGACCACAGAAGGGTGATATCACCCATCTGAAATTTCAGGGTTCTCTGAGGACAGCGGAGAAGGCTGTAGGGGAAATCCCAACTTTGAACAACGCTTGTCCTAACGCTGGCCTTACGAGCCGTCTGTCCAACTGTCTCCTCCGAGGCATTCCTCTAGAGTTGAGTAGAGTGATCCCAAGCTGTATTTGCTTTGATTTACTATCTGCTATGTTGTAGTGCGGTAATCGGTCGCTTTGCGTAATGTCTGTGCTCAGCTGGAAAGTCAGAGGCTGGAGTTTACCACGAGGATAGGGTTGAGGTCAGGTCAGGTGACACGGGAGGAGAAAGAGGTGGAGCCAGCAAGAAGATGTAAGCCTAGAAAAATGGCCTTTTAGGTGGAGTAGTTTCTAAATTACTTAAACGCAAAGATGATGACTTAGAAATATTAGGATGTTTTGATAACGCTTAATGGTTGATAAAGATGACAAGAAGAAAACATTATTCATTAAAACTATAAAGTGACACTCACTGACAGAGTTTTGAATGAAAACTCCTAGAAGTTATTCAATCATGACCGTAACATTAACCCTGGTCAAGCCCACCTACCTTTGATTTCCTAGTGATCCTGAAGACCTTAATTAGGTCGTTCCAGTGTGTTTAAACAGGGTTGGAACTAAATTCTGCATGGCAAGACTATAACCTTGCTATCGTGTGTCCGATAGCTGGGCATTGTACATGAAAGAAGCAGAACACACTGAAAATGTAGGTTTAGGGTCCTGGTCCTGGACGGCCACAATCCTGCAGAGTTTAGCTCCAACCCCAATAAAACACACCTGTACCAGGTAATCAAAGTCCGCAGGATCGCTAGAAACTTCAAGGCACATGTGTCTGCATGACGCTGGAGAAAGACTCTAGGAACCGGACTGGACATTCCAGTCCAAGTTCTTGGTAAAACCCACCACTATGACTCCATTGTGTTAATATCCAAACGGGGAATACCAAGGAACAAAGAATCTGGATAAACATAGTGTTATCTTTTCCACTTTCTCATAGTCCTCAAAAACGTCTGTAGACGTTTGTACCATTTATCAAAACACGGGGTCTCTCTATGGTGCTGCTCCTGATTTGTTTTTAAGTTCTGCTTATGCAATCAGGACCAAAGCCAGATGAAGGTTGGAACAGGCCATTAAACCCTCCACACCTCCATCCCAGCAGCCATCCAGCTGCAGAAAATACTTCACCGTGAGCTCTACTTTCTCACACAACACCACAGATTATAGTTATAGGCTAGTGAGTGATACATATATTTGAAAGCTGTCATTTGACATCTTGCACATTCGAATAGCCAGAGACAAAGACTCGTAAATGTGTTCACTGGATTTGATGTAACAGATATGTTCTGTTTTCTTACTTTTCTTATGAAACAGCACTGATGTTGTGTAATAAAACAAGAGGCGTTTAGAATGCAGAGAATGTCTATAATGAGAGCATGACCAAAGATGTTGAAAGAGAGGGTCACTCGCTGAAAACATTACTCACCTGGGTACAATTACGGTTTTCACAAGATGAAATCTCTGTTGCAAGAAAGCTTATCTCTTTCATTTTTTGTTTGCTTGTGGAAAAGCATTGCTTGACATTTAATTAATATTCCATTCATCTTCTGCTGCCATATATAATCGATTTATGGCAAACATGCACTTTGCCTGACACTTTGCAGTGTAGAGATAACCAAGACTTAATCAAGCCAGATGAATCAATCTGTCAATCCCCAGTAGGGACCAGAATCAACAAAGCTTTACTTTAGGATCTCAAGCTCGCAAACAGGCTGATCTTGTTAAATCTAGTTCTTTATGCACCATGACAACATTAATCAAACTCCTTCAGTCATGTAGTAGAAGACAGTAATGTTTGGCACAAGCATTCATCCGGAAATAATGAGGTGGTTTGCATTTTGTTAAAAACGTTTTTTTTTTTTTTTTATGTCTACTCAAATGAAAGACCAATATATTGTTTAGACTTGTGAGCATATATTAATGATGGCACTGACACCTTTTCGTATTTATACATTTTTAATAAACCACTGTTTATTTTGGTTATTTAGCTCTTTTAAATGCAGGGACAGTTGACCCAAAGACAAATGATCTGGTCTGTCCTATGAGAGTCATCATGGACTTTGGCAGGGTGGACTTAGACTCGGTAGACTGTGGAGAGGGCAGCTCTCGGTTCCGGAGCAGTCCCAGATTGATGGCCAGATGGCCCCACCAGCTAAGACCACCATCAGCCACTCATGCTGGGTGGGGGGTTGGTTAAGCTTGAGCAACTGATCAGCCTATAATCTGGACGCAGGGAAGAGTGAATCAGTGTAGGCAGCGGGCGAAGCCCGTGTTTCCGTCATGGACACATTCAGATCAGTTGGTCTGTATTTTATTTTTAATTTTGAGGGAAGAAATAGTGGATCAAGGCAAGATGGAGAAAAAAAGTAGACCGCTGTACTGTAGCATACAATTTAAGGGCATGGATTACTGTCTAAATGGATTGCAGGTGCATTTAGAGACATAATTGTCTTGTTTAAAAGCATTTAAAAGATCACTAAGGCTGTTTAATGGACCTTGCCCGGATGCTGCCCTCAGCACTTGTGGTCTTTATCTGAGCCATAACTTTGGTGACATTCCAGATAGGCCGTCAGATAAACGTCCTATGAAAACCGTACGAGTCCAAGCTTGGCAAAAGAACAAATTGAGAGTGAGCACCCTTCTGAATTCCACATCTCATGGGAACATCAAGTCCACATCAAGTGAAATATTTTGGACAGGGCTAAAGATGGGATGAACCCCTGTGGATAAACCGTCCAATGAGGACAGATGGACACAAGTCAAGGGCTATGGTGATGCAGTCTGCCTGTGGGAGCAGACTCCTTGTTGGCAGCAAGTGCAAGTCATGCTACACATTTTCAGTAAAAGTGAAGGTAACTGAATAAAGACAGGACACAGAGCAGCAAATCTTCCAGTCTAAAAATCTGCTCCCCAAAACTTCATCTCAAACCTCTCCCTGAGCTTGGCAGCAAGCATGTGCCCTGAAGTTTGAGGCTTTAAAAAATAAAGCAATCCTTTAAGCCTTTTAAGAGGAACTGGAATCTGTCTGAGGGTTCCATGATGAAATCCTGATAGATTGAGAGTATGCTGTATGTGTAACATAAGCTCTCAGAAGAGGCCAAATGGTTCAACTACAGTAACCAGGTAACCTGCAAAACAGTGCCCAAGCTTACATTTTGAAAAACAAATCCAGAGTCCTGTATGAGCAACTCAGGAAATTACATAATACAGAAAAACCTACAATGACGATCGACAAAAAAGCAAGAACAAGACTTTATTTCTCGAGAAGGCTCAGATCCTTCATTGTATGTTGCAAGATGCCTCACATGTTCTTTTAGGCTACTGTTGACAGTGGCTTGATCTATGCTGAAGCGTGCTGCGGCACTGGGATTAGAGTTGGAGATTCCAACAGGATAAATCAACTCATCAGGAAGGCAGGTTCTATCACTGGAGTGGAACCTCTGGAGTTTGTTTCTGAGAAGAATGATGTCTAAACTCTCGAATATCATGGACAATATGTCCCAACCTCTCTATGACAGAATGAGGAACCTGTTCAGCAGAAGACCTTGCAAAACAGCCACTGCCATAAGACTGTACAATACATCTATCACATGCAGGGCCCCCATGGACTTGAATGTTAACTTTGGTCTTTTTAAAGACCAATGCTTTGCTCATTATGGGTAGCTTGTTGCAGTTACAGCTGACAAAAACATAAACAGTGGAGAGATTTATAGTAGGGATGAGTACGAGTATTCAAGTGGTGAAAGCTGTGGTCAATCATGAAAATGAAGATGGTATGACTTCTTGTTTTCTGGTTATGCTGACACTGGCAGTATATTGCGGTCTGACTGGTTGGTGTTGGGTCAGCATGTGGTCCAGACCAGAGAACTAAAGTGAAACTAAGTGCACAGTGATGCCTGGAATCATTTTGATAATGAAACCCCAGGAGTGTACATTTACTGACCTACTCCTTTATCAAGTACTTAAATGAAATTGACAAAAAAGCTTACGCCTAATTTACTGCTTTTCACATTATCATGTTGTGCAGGTGTAGATTCCCATGTTAGAGGCAGATGTTTTGCAGTGGGGCTGTCCACTCCATGAAGCTGAGGTTAAGACCTTGGTAAATGACACTCCCCTACATTTTTGGTAACATCTATGTTGTTTGCACTGATGGTAGAGCTTCCCATGACAGTGATTAGCATGTAGAAGACACCCATTATCATAACAGTCAAATATCATTTCTCAGTGACCTAAAGAGTCCTTTACGTCAACACTTAAATGGTCTGAGTGAAAAACAGACCTGTTTGAGGCAAACTCTCTGTTTCTTGACAGCGCTCAGGCCTGGTCTCAGTGGAGGGTGAAGTCATATGGAGAAGAGGGCCGGGCCTAGAGAAATATGTTCGCTATTAGAGTTTAGGGTCTCCCCCCTCCCTCCGCTGTCCCACCCAAACCTAAAGCAGCTGGGCCGCCTCGTGACCCACATGATTAAAAGCAGTTGGGGCCCTTAGTGAGATATGCCGAGTGGAATGTAGCGACGGGATATGTGTGTGTGTGTGTGTGTGTGTGTGTGTGTGCGTGTGTGTGTGTGTGTGTGTGTACTGTAAGTTTAAAGTGATCCGTCAGGAAAGGTTTCACTTCACAAGAGGACGTACATTCCCACACCTGCGTCACACCTGATGCATGCCATTACTTCAGTTTCTGTAATTCCCCTTATAAACAGACCAGGATGAAAAGCTAAACATAACTGCACAGGTGGAAGAACAATATGCAAGAAAATCTTTTAAGGGAGCTCAAAAGTCATGAGACTGGTTTTAGGAAACACTCTTCACACAGTTCCGACCACATTAGAGGAACAGGAAATGAGGGACAAAAAAGCTGTGTGAATGACAGAGAATACAAATGGTTCCTTTACACAGACACACACACACAGACCAAAACACACAACTTTTACTCACTCCCTGATGACCCAATACACCCAATAACCGCTTTTAAAACCACTAATTCAGGAAAGAATTCAGGGAGGAATGTACCTGTGAGGGGAAGCAATACATCTGTTATAAGGGAGTGTGCATACTGTATGTGTGCAGACAGATTTTTCTAACAGTGTCAAGTGCCTGTGTTCACTGCAATCAGATGACACACTTTTAAAGGATATGCATTTGACTGCTAATGTTTGCATCAAAACTGAAGTACAGATGAAGTCAAAAGTTTACATACACCTTGCAGAAACTGCAAAATGTTAATTAATTTAAATTTGAGGGATCATACAAAATACATGCTATTTAGTACTTACCTGAATAAGATGCAAAAAAAAAAAAAAATTAATAAATAAAAAAATAAAAAAGATGTTTACGTCCACAAGTCCACAAGAGAAAATAGTAGTTGAATTAATAAAAATGACCCAGTTCAAAAGTTTACACATGCTTGATTCTTAATACTGTGTTGTTACCTGAATGATCCACAGCTGTGTTTTTTTATTTTTATTTATTTATTATATTTTATTTTTTTGTGACAGTTGTTCATGAGTCCCTTGTTGTTTGTCCTGAACACTTAAACTTGCCGTTGTTCTTCAGAAAAATCCTTCAGGTCCAAAAAATGATTTGGTTTTTCAGCATTTTTGTGTATTTGAACCCTTTACAACAATGACTGTATGATTTTGAGATTCACACACTAAGGACAACTGAATTGTCAGTGTAAAAACTTCTGAACAGAATGATGATGAAGATATAGTTTTCTTATTTTGCCTAAATATCATTTTTTTCCATTTAGTACTGCCCTTCAGAAGCTATAGAAGATACGTTTCCCAGAAGACAAAATACGTTAAATTTACCCTGATTTTCAAATTCAATAATGCATTGTGTTTCTTTCTGGAGCATCAGTGAGCATTTGAACCTTCTGTAATAGTTGCATATGAGTCCCTCAGTTGTCCTCAGTGTGAAAAGATGGATCTCAAAATCATAGAGTAATTGTTGAAAAGGGTTCAAATACACAAAAACAACACAGTATTAAGAATCACATGTAAGTAAACTTTTGAACAGGGTAATTTTTATAAATTCAGCTATTATTTTCTCTTGTGGACTATATGTAAATCTCTTTCATGAGAAATTTCTTATTTAGGTCAGTGCTAAATAAAAACAAATAAATAAATAACATGCATTTTGTATGATCCCTCTTCAGCTGTATACCTTGAGTTTTAATGTTGTGTGATGCTTTTTCCCTAATGCTAATACAAATGAAAAATGATAAAACGATACAAATTTGGTTCGTAGGAAATGAAACAAACCCACAGGCAACTATGGGTCGCATAACATTAATATATTCCAACATAAACCACTAAGCTTAACTTTTGGGAAAGATGTGGTTATGTCTGTGATGTATAATTCAATCTTAAAGCCCGTCATGGCTGTGACGTCGTGGTTCACAGATGTGCTACAGAAATTGAATCACTGTGCTAATGTGGGTGATACAGGCTCAGTCCTGAATTCCCCTCTCTTGACAAAACATTGACAAAACATTTCCTGATGCTCTCTGCAAAGTTTGTTTGTCTATAAAAAGTAGCAAAAGGCAAAACTCCAAGAATAAAACATTTAATAAACCAAAAACAGCTACAAGTACGCTGTAAAATACAGAATGTAAAGGTATATTCCACCTAAAAATGAAAATTATCATCCTTTACTCATACTCATGCCATCCCATATGAGCATAATTATCTTCAGATGAACACAAACTAAATATTTTAGAAAAATACTCAATCTCTGTGACTCATATTCACATGTGAATAGGTAAAAAAAGTTAAAATCACATCCAGTCATCATTATGGTAATCCATACTGTCTCTGTGAATGAATCAATGTCTTCTGAAGAAAAAATGCCAATATATCACAATTTTCATACCAACTATACACCATCACTTCTAACAATTTCTTTCAATTCACAAGTGTGTTAAAACTGAATTGGCCACAAGAAGTTGAACTAGAATTTTAACTGGAGTAACAGGAAGAGAATTTTACTAAATTAAACACAGATAATGCTATCTGGGAGAGGAAGTGCTCTCCCTGGGCTACAAAAGTTAATCTATACATCATTCTCTCTGCCTAAAAAGGGCTATGTCCGTTCAAACTTCAATGTTTTTTTGTTTTTTTTTTACATTTTTGCAAAACTTCCAAACAAAGTTTATCTTAACAAAAGTTGCTTTTCTAATTATAAAATAAAATAACATAAAATAAAATAAAATACAGGTGTGGATTGTTTTGAATTTCAAATCTGAATGGAAGTTCTGGATGCTGTTTTCTACCTCAATTCAAAGCTCTGAATAGTACAAAACCCTCTTACACTGACAAATAAAAAGGCTTTTTACACTTGAAATAGTTAAACCTGGGTCATTCTAAACATAATCCTGGGTTATCTTGCTTCAGCTTCACAATTCACACTACTCACAATTTACACGGGGTAACAAACAATGCTGGGTACTCATAAGCCGATGATTCACACTGTACATTCTCGAAACACTGGTTAAGCATGTGACTGTCCAAAGCATGTGAATATGAGACACGTGATTTGCTGTCAGTTGCCATGTAGCCATAACATTGTTTTACACTCTACAAGTTTGGCACCACAATACAGGGTAAACAATGCAAAAGAAGACTAACCCTGCTCCAAAATAAGGTCTCTTAACCCAAGGTAAAAAGCAATCATAAGCTGTGTGAAAAGCCCTAAAGTGTCCAGTTAAAATAAATGCAATCAATGAATAAGAAAAGACTATAAAAACTATAGACAAGCTTAAAAATGAATAGCATGCTCAAGTAAAAATATAAGTGAGAACGTCAACACAAAAAAACAGACCTAAAGCAAAGCCAATTAAACAAATTTATTAACCCAGAAAAAGCCAGTTACAGTGCAAGATCAGCAGGGTTAGAAACAACAAACGCGCAAGTAGCAATTTACTGAGGCACAGCAGACAGGGTGGGACACTGCAGGCCCAAGGCAGCCAAATAACACAACAGGACGTGCCGTATGACAGCTGACCTGCCTGCCCAGAGTATGTCATAATACTCCTAGCACACCAGCGACCGTTATAAGGGACTTGTTCAGACGTGTCAGTACTGGCATTAGTGCAGACGCCATTATGCCGCAAGGCATTATGGGACAGTAAAGTGGCTTATTCTGTGTAAATAGATGCCACTGCATTTTTTGTCCTCTTGTGCAGTCAAGCCAGCACACACACACAAACTCACTGGTGTACGACGGGGCCGTTTGGCAGCGGGCTCAGAAACTCTGACTGTAGCTCCATTCTGAGCTCTGCGGGTCTCTCGGCCGATGACCACACCCCAGCCCAGCTGGACCCAATAAAGACGCTATTATACACTCCCACATTCAATCTGTCTATCTTTATATGGTTATCTCTCTCTGATAATACTTTCTTCCTCTATCAACTTTCATTTCTGTCTCTATCTTGCTCTATTACATTGTTTTGCTGTGCTGTTCTTTGTATCTGTGTGGTTGTGTGTGTGTGTGTGTGTGTGTGTGTATGTGTGTTAGGGAGGGTCAAACGGCTCACAGACAGGAAATACTCTAGCTCTGAGAACTCATCTCTGGCATGCATGTGCTCTCTCAAATGAAAGCAGCACAGATCACTCACTAACATATGGATGAGGCCTGCTAACCGCACTCAAAACCAAAAACACGCTGTCAACCCATCGTATATCAATACTAGATCTCTAAGCAATTGACATATTTTCAAATGAGCCATAAAGAGTGTTTTTGAAATAAAATCAGCTTCATATCTTGCATGTTGTGCGCTTTTGATGTGTTGAACAAACTTCAGTGCTCAGCACATGTTAAATTAACAGCAGCTTTATTGCAGAGAAACTCACTGCGAGCAAAACAGACAACCAATCACAGCAAAAACATGCAGTCTATAAAACATAAGCAGGCTTGTCAGCTTTCAGAGTGTTTCTCTTACAGAAAGTACCATGGTATTACCATAAGAATATGCTTTTGAAAACCATGGTAATAAAGTGTTTCTGAAAATTACAACGATGGCAATACGATAAAACCAACAACATTCATTAAACTACCTTCATAAACGGGTGAACAAGATGGACCACTCAGAAAAAAAAAGTCCAAATATAGTGGCAGCTAAAAGAAGCCTTTTATCTAAAATAAGCCAATCGTCTTTTTTTTTTTTTTTTTTTACTAATACATGAAAATTAGCTGGACCAGTCAGATTTTATATATATATATATATATATATATATATATATATATATATATATATATATATATATATATATATATATATGTGTGTGTGTGTGTGTGTGTGTGTGTGTGTGTGTATATGTGTGTGTGTGTGTGTGGGTAGTTGACAAATAGCCAGTAAAAAAAAGTTTGTTTTTTTTTGAAGAAGAAATGCATATATTCATGTAGTGTGAAGTCTGATCTTCGGGAAAACAAAGGGTCCCAAACTTCTTGAATTCTTTCATTGTTTTTTTTTTTTTACATTTTTACTGGACTATACCATAAATTTGTCCTATGGTGTGACATCGCAAAAATTAAGAAAAGAAACTCTTAATAATATTATAAATAGCAAATATCTTGAATGTTAGACACTTATTTTTTTATATATAGTGTTATTTATTTAAAGGTGCAATAGGTGATTGTCTTCAGAAACATTTTTTGTTATGCTGGTTGAAAGTCTCTTCACATCTCGATAGCAATCATTAAGTTAAGTGGTCTTAATGTATTTCTATGTATTTATATATTCTGTGGAAGGCGTAGGACCAAGAAATGTTCGTCCAATCAAAACTCTGTTCGAGCGTTTTGAATGGTTTTCCTACCTGCCTGTCAAATATGTATTTGCATACCTCTGCGCACCCTGTTCACGCAGACAGGATACGTTATGAGCGCGTTCGCGAATGCTTTGCAGACAGAGCGCGAATGACAGCCAAACATCAACAACCTGATCTTCCGTCCTGGTATTGTAATACTTTTACTAACTGTACTATAAAGTGTTCTCACGGTTAATGACATGTGATGTTGTAACAGCTACTAGAGCATTTACGGTAGTTTTGTGGCAGACTGACAACTGCGCATGTGCATAACGTGTGTCTATACGTTCTGGAAGGTGAAGAGATGACTCGCTCCACCGGCATGTCTCTCTTTACTTTATTTATTTCCTTTCTGTTTGTGACCTGAGTTGGATGCATGCTTGTGTACATTTTTCCTCACACAATCATGTATGTGGACAACTGTGTCGACACGTGAGGCGTTTTACTAAACTCTGGGAAAATACGCCATCTTCTCATCTCCCCTGCATTATTAGCACCACACAGTTTTCCTATTCTGGGCTGTTGAACATTTCAACTCTGTATTACAATGTATTGTAGTAATGCTGTCTCTGGCCGTCTAGTCTGTGTGCGTTCATGCATTCGGGAGGCGTGGCTTTGGACGGTGATTTGCAGAAAGGGTGAGACCTTCGCTTTCAGTGCTATCAGGCTAAAATTTTCAGCATTTTCCAAGATCTCCTATTGTACCTTTAATATGATTTTTTCTTTTTTTCATTTTAAACTTCCTCATTTCTTGTTGGAAAATTTCAAGACAACCTTTGACAACAAGACAAACTTTGCTGTCATCTGTTCAAAACTGCTGAAAATTAAACAAACCAAAATGAAAATTGCAATACTCAACTGTTTTTTAAGATATTTTGAGATGAAAACAAATCTGTGGTTCTTTTATGTGTGTCACACCATAGGACATTACGTCACACCATAGGATATTATGTCATACTAAAAGACAGAAATGGTACTCATTATAGTATTTCTATTTAATTTTGAACATGTCAAATGAGAAAGAGAGTTTAATTCTGATACAAACAATATCAACATGTTTGTTTTAAACAAAACAAAATCATTTTCATAAACAAAATTCAGCTTCGCAGTCAATCAGTATGTTACTGAAACTCTTCTAGCCTCCCTGCTGCATGTGTAGCACAGCTAAATATGACTGATATTTATGATACAGCTAAAAATTGTCATTGTCCTCTGGTGTTTTCAGGACGTTTTAGCCTTTTGTGTCATCTAAAATGCTCCTTGCATAATTTTCCATGATTAAGTAGTTTAACATACAGTTTTTAATTAAAAAATATTTTAGGGGCGTCACACCAAAGGACAACAAAACGTAACACTTTTGTAGTGGCTTCAAAAAAGTTAAATATTTGAACAATTCTGAGACAAAAATTTACCATATGCACATGTCATGGGCTTGACAAAGGGGTTCAGTAACACAACAATGAATGAGGTCTTTCAACTAATAAAAGTTTTTTTTTCTGGAATTGGCCAGTTTATCAGGATATGGCGCCACACCATAGGACATGGTTTTTTTAGAGACAAGATGTATCAAGTTCCTACACTTCAGAAATACATGGATTTAAAAAATGATCGCCATTTACTAAAGTAGACACTTGTACAATTATTCCGGAGGTATTTATTACCATTTTTACGCTTTTCTTTTTAATTTATAAAAGCTGTAATTTATCGAACCATGCTTGAGACAGTCACACCAATTTTGACATTTGGTTAAAAAAAAAAAAAATCAAATAACACTGCAGCTTTTATAACAACAGTTCCATCCAGGACAAAGAAATGTTTAATGATTTACAGCATTTTAAATAACGACAATATTAATTATATTAATTTTTATGTCGTTTGACAGTGAAAATGCCATGCCACGTCAACAACCCATATATATATGTATATATATATATATATATAAATATATATATATATATATATATATATATATATATATATATATATATATATAGCAATTATTTTATTTATTATGCAACAATAATCAGTGACATTATTTCATTGTTTGGATCTCCTGTTAAAAAAAAAAACACATTATGCCATTCTACAATCCTTCTTGAGCACCAAATCAGAATGATTTCTGAAGGATCACATGACACTGAAGACTGGAATAATGGCTGCTGCAAAATTCAGTGTTGCCATCACAGAAATAATCAATCATTTTTAAATATATTAAAATAGGAAACAGGTTGATTTAAGTTTGCAGTAATATTTCACAATTTAACATTATGCTTTACTATAATTTTTATTTTAAAAATGCATATTTTGGCAGTGTATTGATTTGAAATGCAATGTATGGCTGCAGTAGTGTGTTCTACTGTGTGATTTCCCTCCACTGCAGGTGGAGTGGGTGGAGTTACAGCGATGCATCACTGATGCTCTGATTCTCTGCCCTTCATGCTGCATGTTACATTACCACACACTGTTGCCATGGTAACCGCCTCCTCTTTGACCTGTGGTTGTGATGTGTACGTTAAGAGAGAGCGATTCAGTACATATAAATGTGTGTGATTTGTGTTTTATAAGTGAGTGGGGGTGGGGTTTGAGGAGCACAGTCATAAAACAACCCCTCCCACCCTGAACCTGCCCCTCTGATGACTCCTCTAGCTCCGCCTCCTCCTGCCTGCATTGCACCAAAAGACCTGTGTCGTTTAACAGAAGACGTCTCACACACTCTCTCTCTCCTGTTTCACATTCAGAGCATGTTAAACCCCGGATAACAGCACACAGTAGAGGAACACTCACTCCAGAGAGACAGAAAACAAGTGCATTTCCAGCATTAACGTCACTCATGTGTTTTAATTAGAAAAGAGAGACACCGATTCAGTTTGAATCAAAACAAATGTGTTTGAATGCTTTGATCTATGCATGGTGAAGCGTGTAAATCTGTAAAAATATGGAAATCATTTAGTACCATCATACAGATCAACATATCATTGTATTTGGGGTTGTGCATCACCAATTCCTCATGTTACGATATGTGTTATAATGCATGTATATTGTGATGCATCACAATTTCATAGCTGTATAAAGCTTGTTGCATTGTATGATATATAGCCATGGTATTTTCCACTGTACCACGTTTTTATAAGTAGAGTGTTTTGTCAGGTATTTCTGGAGGCAGCAGTTGCATGTCATGATAGTACTGGCACAATATATGGAGAGAGTATTTGTGCTGTATTAGCATATATTGATTTTCACTGCATATGATAATGTACTGTGCTATATAATGTCAATATGAGTAAAAGTATCAGGACTAACTGCACAGACACTTCTATACAGAAAACATGACTTAGATGTTGCCTAGTGCCTGTATTGTTGGTCACAGTAGGCTCTCCAACTGCAACAAGTTTTTCTACTTGGAACGAATCATTTTTTTTCCCACTAAAATGTAAGATTATGCAATGAAAGTATTATAGCATTTGCCTTTTTATTATTAAACAGAAAACACATTTCTGACTAAATATAAGGCCAGTTTTTGACCAAAAAGGAAAAACTTATCCGTTATTGCCAATACTTAAAAATGCCAAATTTAAGCCAATACATTGGGCAAACTCTACTCATTTGCATAAAGTTTAACTTAACTGCTCGACTTTGTTGTGCTAACAGTTAATGTAGCTCATTTTGTCACCCTCATTGAAACAGAATGAGATTCACTCACATCCAATTGCAAATTCCTGTCAGTACCAACACCCCTTGTAGTACAAAAACAGTAGATCTAATCATGTTTAGTCACAAAACCATTTTTCAGTTTATTATTTATTTATTTGTATAATGTAGGTTATTGTAGTTTCTTTACACATACTAAGCACACACCTGCTCAACTACTGCAGTAGAATCTGTTGCACTGCACATACACTGCACAGCTGTAGTTCTCAAACCCTCAAAAAGGAAATGACATATGACACAGGCCTGCAAAATCAGTCATATTTGAAGCGACCTCTATACAGTGTCAAATACTGGCAACCAAACTAAAGTGTCTTAGCCAAAAGCTCTACTGCAGCTGATCTGGTTTAGGTTACCCTTTCTCATGTCAATGGAGGCAATTGTGTGGTCCTGAATTCCTCTTTATCAGAGCAGCAAAGGCACTTCTCTCGCTATCACTCTTCCCAGGAATCAGGGTGAAATAAACGGATAGAGAATTCTCTCCTGGGATCGGGTGGAGTGAAATTATGTCAGAAAATGTTGGTTATCCATGCACAATCTGCCTTTGATACTGTAATCCCTCTCATTTCTCTTCCTTACACAGATTTCTATCAGTCCTCTCTGAGTGGACACTGCTAGCGGGCTTTTCCGGTTTTCCCATCACAGATCAAGTTAAAGTTAAAATCAGCTGGTCTGTAATTACTTTGAAAACAAAGAATATTAGATGTCTCAAACAAAACTGGTGAATATCTCAAAGATTCAGTGGTACGAACCTGCAAAGCTGCAAATGATACACATTTTTACTCATTTTTACTAATACTATTTTTTTTTTTTTTTAATATGTACATATGTAATGTTTTATTGTGACCCTGGACCACAAAACCAGTCATAAGTAGCACAGGTATATTTGCAGCACTAGCCAACTACAGCAGTCAACATTCGAAGTGGATCACAAAAAGTTCAAAGTTGTCCTAAGACAAGAACGGGTATTGTTTTGGTTTTAGGACAACTTTGATGAAAGGTTTTGATCGACTTCAAATGTTGATTACTGTATACATTGTATGGGTCAAAATTATCGATTTTTCTTTTATGCCAAAAATCATTAGGATATTAAGTAAAGATCAAGTTCCATGAAGATATTTTGTCAATTTTCTTCTGTAAATATATCAAAACTTTTTGTTAGAAATGTTTTTGTCAGAAATGTTAGGCTAATAGTTCTGTTTAATAATAAAAAGGCAAATGTTATAATAGTTTCATTGCATAATCTTGCATTTTAGTGGGGAAAAACTGATTCGTTCCAAGATAGAAAGACTTTTGCAGTTAAAGAGCCTTCTGTTAACCAACATTGCTAAGAACTTTATTTGGACAACTTTAAAGGTGATTTTCTCAATATTTTGATTGTTTTTGAACACTCAGATTCCCAGATGACCCTTGTGACTGGTTTTATTGTCCAGGGTCACTTTTTTTTCTGAAATTATTTTATTTATTCTGCAGTGATAATCAGTGGCAGTACACTACTGCATTGTTTAATGCAATATGGATATCCTGATTATCAAAAAAAAAAAAAAAAGAAAAAGAAAAAGAAAAAGAAAAATCAGGATTGCCATCACAATAATAAATATCATTTTAAAATATATTAAAATAGGAAACTTTTAATTATTTATTTAATTAATGCATATTTTGTCAGGAAACTTTAAATTAGGTAAAATTAGGTATGTATTAATACCAATTGTATCAGTCGCTTATTGCAAGACGCTCCTATCCCAAAATCAATACTGGGCAGCATGATTCATTTCGGTGTCAAAAATTATGCAAAATACTTTAAATGCATAAGGCAGCAAAAGGCAGAAAATACACTGGGCCACATTCATAAGACATAACAAATTTCTTTGTTAATCATTCCTAAAATTATTCTTTTTAAACAGTCATATTATGTAAAATGTCCTTAATTATACTAACAGCTTTAAGCATAATTTTACCAGATTTATTTAAGCCTAATGTCACTTATAAAACTAGGAGAAAACTCCAACAATTACATAAATGAGTCAAAAACATATTGAGGACACGCAAATATTAGATTATTTGGTAAAATTGATTTATACATTACATTAAATGGAATTACATTAAAAAAAAATGGCATGGAGATATGAGCCCAGGGACAGAACAGAATCATCCACCTTAAGCCAAAATATCTAAATTAACAATCCAAATGAATTGCTTCACTAAAATAAATCAAACTTCCATTGCTTTGTGTGAGAATTTAAATGTGTCCAAAATGGCATACTGCCTGAGAAGGTACTACATTTCACAAACATTGTGACTATATAGCATAAATGTGCGTAAAATCAATTTATTCCAGACTTATTTCATCTGCCATGTTGTAACTGTCATGTGACTTACACAGGATTCTCTTGTGGCACTTCACTGCCATTCACAACTCTCTCCAATGGCCTCATTGGATAGTAATGTGTCATCAGATGTGCACTTTAGAATCGCACCAGGAGTAGTAGGTCATTCGGGTACTTTCTGCCTGCTGTTTTATGTATACTACTCATTTCATGAACCTCAGTCCACTCGGCTAAAAAGCAAAACATGTAAAAATGTACAGTCTACAGTCACACCACTAAGAAATGCAGTTAAGTTAGTAGCGTTGCTATTCTTAGTTAGTTACTCCCTAGTACTGTGTGCAATGCACATCATACGGTCTGTGAATGGGCTAGAAGCCAGAAGCAAGGCTGATCTCAAAAATACAGAAGGTGAAGCCCACAGGCAGTATCATTAGTACAGACATACAGCCCTAGTGAAAGTAAACCAGCTCAGTCTGGAGTCTTTCTCTAATGCTTTAATTCCCTTCAGATCCTCTTCACATGCTCTATACATTTCTCCAGGGTGTATTGTCAGGGCGGGTGTGATGCGAGCGTGAGCTGGGGCCGTAGTCACACAAAGAGCCAGGGCCCCTCACCCTCAGCGGAGCAGGTGGGCCAATTAGAGTCCCCTGGGCCTCCACAGATGCTCCCAAAGACCACTATAATTGGGATCTTCACTGCTGGGTCGCTATGAATTATTAATACTCTTTATGAGGGATGTGATCGGTCGTCGTAATGATGAGGCTAGCAGACATGCTCATTTAACCACAATGAACTGAGTTAAGACAAAAACAACACAACAGGACACTCTTCTAACAGATTTTGGCCCTTCTGGAAGGTTAAGGATTTACCCAGTGTGGGATGGTCATTTTTTCCACCAGATGACCAGGTGCTGGAGTGTGAATACTGAATATCATACCACAGGCTTTAGCACAAAGACTGTGTTCACGGCCCCAAACAGAGGCCCGTCAGTCCTGCATGCTTGCAAACAGTTTCAGCACAGCTAAAATTAAATTAGTTCAAGGGGCAAAGCAAGAAGGCACTGCTGAGTTAGAGCCGACACAGCACGACCTGCGTCTCAGATCACACAGAAAAGACAGAGCTGGACAATGATTACAGTCTCTCACTTGTCTGTCTATGAGTTGCGTGCCAAATGAACTTTGAAAAGAAGCCAGAGATATATGCACACACACACACACACATACAAGAAAGCGGCACAAGCTGTGTGCTAGGGTTTTGCATTTTACTAGTACCAAAGAAGATACTGAAAATTTGTACAATACCAACCATCATTATGTCAGTACTAAATGATAATGTGCTGCTTTTCTGGAAAGTAAAAAAGCACTGCTATTGATTATAAAAAAGATAATACACTAAGTGTTAAATATGTAGTCTCATATCTAATCTGCACACCTACAGCAGGCAAAAGCATGCAAGGACTGAATAAAACAACACACTTTATATTAGGGATGGGTGATATGGGCTTAAAAATCTATCACAATAATTTCTGGTATTTATTGCGATAATGATATCAATGACAATAATTCAGGGAATCCTGTTTCTTTAGAGAAAAGTATTATCTGTCCTATTTTTACACAAGTATCACGAGCATAACTGTGCACACACGTAATGTAAAGACTGTTTAATTCACTGGAATGTGAATTACATTTTTGTACTTTTTGTCCTGGAAGCTTTTAACACCAAGAGGAATTCCTTGTTTGTAAACAGACTTGGCAATAAAGCTCTTTCTGATTGGGAAGCAGGAGGGCGCCCTTGTGCAGAAACTCCACATATGCTTTATAGCAGAAGTAATAGTACTGATGACGCTTCAGGAATCTCTAATCCAGTTATGGCTGTATCTGAATAAAACGCAGATAGAGGAATTTTAACTGAGGAAACGTGAAGACAATAAACATACGATTGCTACAACATATGATCTCTGTTTTCTTCAAGCAATCTTGGGTATTTTTATAAGGATAAAGTATATTTTTAATGCAATGCTAATCGACATATGCAATACAATAAAATGGTATGATTTCAGCCTTATTCTGTGATATGAAACCACTGATGATCACAAAAGGTTATTTCAAACACTCGACTATGCTGTTAAGTTAATTTGGAAAAAAAAAAAACATCAATAAATTATCTTTGTTGGACAAGGGGTTTGTAAACAGGCTCATACACATGCAAAACTGCATCGCACACGTGCTACTAGTACATTTAACGTTATTCAAGCCTCAGACTGATTTTTGTCACTTTGCACAGTTTTGACCAAACCAGTTCCAGATTGAAGCTCCTCATTTAGCGATATACTTGTTTCACATCCGCCTTCAGCATGTCACTCCGTACTGTCGCACGCAGAAATATGTCAACAACTAGACTTTATCGTTATTACCGCGGGAAGACTAATTCTTATCGTGGGGAAAATTTTTTCCTATATATTGCAAACGATAAGATATCGCCCATCCCTACTTTATATTAAGCTCACACTACACGTTATTGTGCAGATATGCATATTCATATTAGTCTTCTAGGTTATTATGAATCAAGTCATGCAATGCTGAAGCAGTTGTATGAGGCTTTTTATTTGTTTCCTTAAATGCATCAAAGTATAAATGTGCTCCTTTTAACTCACATTATACTACATCTCATTCAGTATATCATATCAGCGAAACACCACAGATCAGTCACGAGTGCTCTGTGAAATCAGACATCCCTGTGCAACCAGTTCTGCATTCCCATGCTGCAGGAATACACCAAGTTATTCTTGGTATCAGACAAGCATTTCCATGAGATAAGACTTAGAGAAGGCTGCCAGGGTCAGAACAAGCATCAATGAATATCTGCAGAACAATGCGACTCTTTGACTGGTGATACTGTGCATTTTAAAAAGACATGCACGCTACAATTTATTTCATGCGCACTGCAGTAGATATGGAGAAAAGCTGCACAGACCTGACTGTTAAAAGCACAGTAAAGGTCACATATCCGACTCCATTTGTGGCTGACCATGCAGTCCAGAACTCTTAGATGAGCCATGTCATTAGTCCTGACTCAGGCGGCACCCCCGCGCCCACCTGTGCCCCAAGATCTTTTATCACCAGGCTCTCCGGTTGATCCCTTGGAGCCTGCTCCTGGCACAAAGGTGATGGGGGGCGTGAGGAAGTGAGAGCGTCGCGTCTGAGCCCATCTGTGTGCCCAGCAGGCACTCCATCAGCTAACCACATCCTTTCCACAGCTCATTAGTGCTGGATTAATAATGCATACGAACACCAAAACACAAGAAATCCTCCAAGACATCCACAACTTCAATACTCCAAAGAGAGGTCTCCAAATAAGAGGAAGGTGATGACACCAACAAGGAGGCTCGTATCCCCTCTGGTGCTCAGTATTTAAGAGTAATCAGTCTCTCCCTCTTTGCTCTACGACTCGATCGCTCCATCTGTTCGTCTTCTTGCAGTGCTGAGTCAGGTAGCACTGCTGCAGCAGGCTTAACCCCTGGATGGGAGAGACTGCAAAAGACAAATCACATCCTGGGGAAGTTTAAATTCCCCACTGCTTTAAAGAAACACTGCAATCCTCTCACGCATTGCAGAAACAGAAGAATGAGGCTGAAACAAAATGGGAGATTTACGTCACAGAACATGTCACGGGACTATGGCAAGTGTGTGAAGATGCTTTCAGGACGGAGCGGGCTGAACTGTGTACAACATGTGCTACCCGAGGCATTAATTAATGTCCATACATGAAGTTAGGGATTTGAACAAACTTTAAGACTTTTTTAGAGATGAAAATATCCTAGAAGAAAAATTATTCTATTTCAGATTTATGAGGAGAGATCAATTCATATCTTGGGGGAATTGGACCAGTAAATTGCTACATAGCAACAAACCGAAAAACCATGGCAACCACCTAGCAACTCTAGAAAATACTCTAGCAATGTACTAACAACCTCTCAGAACACCCTAGCCCAGGGGTATCTAATTTTGCTCCTTGATGGCCAACATCCTGGAAAGTTTAGCTCCAACTTGCCCACTTGTCTGGAAGTCTCCAGTAAGCAGGTGTGTTTACTTGGGCCTGAGCTAAACTCTGCAGGACAGTGGCCTTCCAGGAGCAGGACTGGACACCCCTGCCTTTAGCACATGCATCGGCATTACCGGCAAACACCACTCACATTTTTCTTATATGAATAAATCTACAGTAGTTACTTTATCTTGCATGAATCTTGAGTATTTTGCTTCTTAGAAACACATGGTTGCCAAACGCTATAATGAAGGGGAATCTACACATCTGACAGATACTGTAAACATTATATCTGTTATATCCGAAGTACTGGTATAACGAAGCAGTCCCAAGGTGAATCTGGCTGGATCTTGCAGATCTTGGCTCAGAAATGCAGCAACCACAAAAGGAATCCAACTGTCAGCAGATTGGTTCCACACATGCAATTTTAATAACATCCAAATGCCAACTGTCAATCAGACAGAGAGAGTTGGCAGCCAGAACCACATCAGAGTCTGAGGCGAAATGAAGAGTGCTGAATAGATGCTGTTTAGAAGGACAGGTTCAGTGGACAAGCACGACCATGGAGATTTTCTTTTTTTTTTTTTTAGGGAAGCTTTGGGATACTAGGTCAAACCTGAGCGAGTTAAACCAGAGCAATGCACCAGAGACCGACAACTGTGTTAGGTTATTCTTGGCTCTCCATAAGATTTATGCTGGATTGCAATAAAAGGCTGCAGCAACATGAAATTCAAAGCGTAGATGGGGAAGATTACACAAAGATATTGAGCAGATTGATGAAGCCACACATGAAGGATCTCTGGGCAGGTCAGGGCTATATACACACTCGTGTTGTGCAGGTCATTTGGGCCAAACTCCCAAAGTGCAGACTTGGAACACCAGGGCCTCATCCGTAGTGCTGTATAAACACATGCTGAAGAAACACATCGTTCTTGTACACTCAAAAACCTCCATCTCTTGGGTATGGTGTTTCCTCTAAGCACTGCGAGAACCAACACAAACATTGAAACATACCCCAAAGTGTTGCAACCTTCTTGGAGGTGATATAACAGGCAGAGGAACAATCAAGTAAAGAAACTAAACACAGTCAATTCCAATCTCATTGCATTGCAAATCATTGCCAGATCCGTAAAAAGACCAATAGATCGACCCTCACAGTTCTTTCATTAATGAACTGTGAATCTCCCCCTTTACAGTGAATGGATAAGTCCAGGGTTCACAGCCTCATATTCTGACCCATTTCAACCAGCCCAGGGGCCGATCAGATGAAATCAATACTGGTAGTGAAGCTCTCGCTCCGTCACTGCACACATCAAAAGAACAAATCAATGATGAGCTGCTAAACCACCGGATAAAAAAAAAGGCACACACATGACGTGTGGGTAGCCCATTCAGGCGCCGATTGGTGCGACACAAATTCATCACATGACTCGAGTTCAGATGGAAAATAATTCAGGTGATGGGATATAGCTTTTAATGTGTCCTGAGAGGACACAAATACTTAGAACCTACAAACACTACTCCACACTGGCTGAACTGGAGTCAGCTATACCCAGCTATAGTCAGAATATACTGCAGATAATCAGAATTTCCCAAAGCGATAGTCCATCCAGTACTTTAGGAAATTCTGGTTATCTGCAGTATGTGATTGTGATATGTTTCTTGATATTTTGTTGATACTGGCACAATATTTGTCAAACAAACAGTTCTAATCTTAACCCCCAAGACTTTTGTCCATATGTTTGGTCCACTTTTCAGCATATTTTCTCCAAAACAAGCCACTTAGACTGAAAGAGATCTGGCAAACTTTAGCAAATCCACTAATACGTTCTTCCCCAAACACTCAGTGGTCCAGCCCAGAATCTTGTAAACACAATTTTTGTTTCTAGGTAGACTAAACCTGCCAATTAGACTGGAACAAGCATTTTCAACAAGCTGTTGCCCTTTTGGAATGCTACAGTTGAGGTCAAAAGTTTACATACACCTTGCAGAATCTGCAAAATGTTAATTATTTTACCAACAGTAAGAAGGATCATACAAAATGCATGTTTTTTTTTTTTTTTTATTTAGTACTGACCTGAATAAGATATTTCAGATAAAAGACATTTACATATAGTCCACAAGAGAAAATAATAGTTGAATCTATAAAAATGACGCTTGATTCTTAATACTGTGTTGTAATACCTAAATGATTTTTTTGTTTAGTGATAGTTGTTCATGAGTCCGTTGTTTGTCCTGAACAGTTAAACTGCCCGCTGTTCTTCAGAAAATCCTTCAGGTCCCACAAATTATTTGTTTTTTCAGCATTTTTGTGTATTTGAACCCTTTCCAACAATGACTGTATGATTTTGAGATCCATCATTTCATACTGAGGACAACTGAGGGACTCATATTCAACTATTACAGAAGGTTCAAACACTCACTGATGCTCCAGAGGAAAAAAACTAAAAATGATGTAAACTTGTGAACAGGGTGTGACGAGTCGGCTGCCTCCCCCCTAATTATCATCATCACCCCTTCCGGTAATCGCCGCCCTTCACCAGGCTCCCGATGGGAGTGGCCGTGCGAGAGAGGAGGGGCGACAAAACAGCCAGGTCTGGCGGCATGTGATGAGGCACACCTGACGTGAATGAAGCCTCATCACCCCGCTGTTGAAATGCAGAGCACGCCTCTCCTCAGGAGACCGGTCTCTTCCAGCGTGCATGCATCCTCATGGGTCCAGGAAGGGTGCGTCGAGGGAACCAGCGCCGCCGAAGTGAGACGGCTGCGGGCCAGGATGCCGGGTCGTCTAATCTCCAGGAAGCGCCGTGGCCAAGGTGGATGAAGCTGCTAGATGAAGCCGCCGGCCATTGCGCCACGGACCTCAGAGAAGAGCGTGTGTGGCCGCCGGACTCCGCCCCTTACCTGGACCCTTACCTTCCGAACACTGCCCCTCCTTCACAGAAACCCCAGCATAACGAGGACACCAGATGCCCTATTTATTTCCCCTTTGGACACTTTCGGTTATTTTATTGTTTAATAAAAGCCTCTCCGAGGCCTGACGTCACGCCCACTGTCTGTCGTTGCTCGTCCCGCCACACAGGGTCATTTTTATAAATTCAACTAATAGTTTCTCTTGTGAACTATATGTAAATGCCTTTATGTGAAATAAATTCAGCTCAGTACTAAATAAAAAAATAACATGACATTTCTATGACCCCTCTTATTTTGGTCAAATAATTAACATTTTGCAGATTCTGCAAGGTGTATGTAAACTTTTGACTGTATATGCTCCTGACACTAAATTAACAGACAGCTGGCATGTGTTCTGAGGCCAAGACTACTCCCAACCTTAACCCTAAAGCATTAGTAACCCCTAAAATTAGTTCAAGCCTGTCCCCAGTCCTAATATTCAAACCCTTTCACTCCCTCTAAAATCTAACTGGTTGATCTTGCACCAGCAACACATACTTGGCAAAATATACTCCAGAAACATGTACATGGCAAAATCACAGTCAAAAGTTCATTTAACCATTATGCAGTCTTGCTATGAGTTAACACTAACAGGAAAGAGTGAGATTTCCTACATCAATCAGAAAGTGTCCATGCAGATGTAGATATAACCACAAAAAACTGAGTCATTGAAATAACACAATAATCTGTTAATGATACCGACAAAAACTATGTGTGAAACGGCGAGCAATTCTAATGTACAGTGACGGCTGTGGTCAGGACATGAATACTAAAGCTATGCAGAGCATTCAGATGCTATCAAGATTGAATTCAGCTGGCCAAATGAAAACTCATGAAAATGAAAGTGACATAGGAATGTGGCACCCATTCGCTGACAGGAAGTCTCATTGTAACAGACAGCATTCCATAGATTTTGTGTGGAAAAAAAAAACTGCTAACAAGAGTCTCTTCATTTATATAGAATGTTGGTTAAATTACTTCTACCTAGTGAAGAGAAAGAAGAAAAAAATACTTCATACTGCATACTTCAAACTATTTCTTAACTGATGCATTGTAAAAATTGAATGTGCTCAGTAAACACTTTACAGCATACCACATTAATTACTACGGTTGTTCTTTTTGAAACATTGATATTTTTTGGAAGTATGATGACTGTGCTATTTTTTTAATAAGGGCTAAGCTTAAGATAACAAGATATTCTGTAAGAGTCACAGTGTGTGTGACAGTGTAAGCGGCATCCATGTGTTTGACCCACTGCAGATAGAGCAGGTGGCAGCATCTTAACACAGATGTGCTCTGGGCATGTGTAATATACACCAACACTGCCTCACTGAGCACTATTTCCACTGAGAAACAAGCTCACTCTGCCCATCCACCCAGTGTTAATGAGAAAGAGTGGTGATTTAGACTGGAGTAATTTATACCAAGTCATCAGTCACCTTTCAGACTGCAGACCTATACAACAAACGTCCCTCTGGTGGCTAGCTTTTTTTCTTTGTCTACACATTATGACAAAAAAAAATGGAGCAATACTGTAGGAAAGCACCTAGTGTTAACCACTATAAATTCATCCTACAGTTGTTGGGATTCCAGATTAATTTTTCCATTTCTGATGATACACAAAAGAAATGTATCCAGATAATGAGAGCAAATGCACAAGCAATCCAGAGGCATGACTGAATGATGATGATAACTGGGAATCGAGTAAGTGCCTGTCGTGTTTACTTTGGGGAAACCTTTAAATGAGACACTTTTGATGTTTTCCAAAGAAAGGCTGGAGCTGTGAGAGGTTTACAGAGAGAAAAGTCTATCTCTAGAGTGGTTTCATGGAAATCTATTGGATTAGAGATTTCAGATCTTACTGCATTTCCTTGCTGAATGAGCCAGACTGGACCAGCAGGACATTTCCATCCTGATCCAGGATGCTGACATGAATTCAGTTGACCAGTGAAGTCTGGCAAAGATACCAGCATCCAAACCACAATGGCAGAAAAGACAGGCAACTACTCTGTGCATGTTGTGCTCGGCAGCGTTTTTGTTAGGTGTTTACGGCATTACCTAATTTGCATAATTCCTCTGAACCAGGATCTAAAACAAGACGTTAGGCAAATACACTACACTATCAGTGGGTACAGTCTAGTTTTAGTAAAACCACATACATTTCGTGCAAAGCATCGAACAGAGCATTTCCCAAATATATTAGAACAGAGGGCAAGCCAAAGGCAAGCACGCAGAAACACATTCACACGAGAGGGAGAGACTATAGACTGAAAACAGGGGTGAATCCACAAACATGCACACAATGAGAGCCAGAATCTAACACTCTCTCAGTCTGTTTTTCTGAACAGACAACATAAATCAATACATATGGAAACAGAATGAGTGGGTGAAGGGCTGAAGCACCAACTCAAAGCTCTGATCTGAGAAGGCATACAGAAACAGCCCTGTCGACACTGGACTATGGTTTGGTCCTTTGGATTCAGTGAGACAACGGTCAGATCTAAAAGGAGAGTTTGTAAAGGGCGTCTCTACAATATCTACAAAGGCATGAAGCTCAATTGCTTAATCATTTAAGCAAACAAATGACAGATAAACAGGGTTTCATTCAGTCTATAATCTGACGTACAGTATTTCTGAATGGAATAGGATATTCAAAACAAAGAAATGTAGGGCTGGAATTGATTTTATCCATCAGGAATTGACTAATCATTAAAAGTGAGTAATACCAGAGCCATGTGTTTGAGCGTACTGGTGATGTTAGCTAAAATACCATTTTAGAGGTGGTGCAAGTTTTTATATGGATGTAGATATTGGTCGATTGATATGTTATTTTTGTAATGGCCAATGCCAGGCAGCCTATGACCGATATAATGCTGATAAATAATGTATAAGCCACAATTTAATAAATAATAAATAATCAAATAATGATAGATTCATTCAGCTTCTCATAAACAGTACGTTTTTTCTTTTCTTTTGAAACTTAAACTTTTATTCATCAAAGATGCATTACATTTATTAAAAGCAAGAGTAAAGACATTTTTAAGTGCCAATTCTCACTATTAAGTAGTTGCTTGTTAGCATGCTTATTACTAGCATACACTCTTAAAAATAAAGTTTCTTTATTGGCATCAATGGTTCTATGAAGAAACTTAAACATCCATGGAAACTTTCAAATGCAGAAAAGGTTTTTTATAGTCGAAAAAGGTTCTTTAGATTTTTTAAATGTTCTTCAAAATGGTTCTTTTATGAACTGTTCACTGAAAAGTTCTTTGGGGAACCAAAAACGGTTCTTCTATGGCATCACTGCAAACAGCCTTTTGGAACCTTTATTTTTAGAGTGTACTGGCTGTTTATTAGTACTTATAAAGCATATATGTGACCCTGGACCACAAAATCAGTTGTAAAGGTCAATTTTGTGAAATTGAGATTTATACATCATCTGAAAGCTGAATAAATAAGCTTTGCATTGATGTATGTTATTTTTATGGTAGGAATATTTGGCAGAGATACAACTATTTGAAAATCTGGAATCTGAGGGTGCAAAAAAAAAAAAAATCAAAATATTGAGAAACTTTAAAATCGTCCAAATGAAGTTCTTAGCAATGCACATTACTAATAAAAATTAAGTTTCGATATATTTACCTTAGGAAATTCACAAAATATTTTCATGGAACATGATCTTTACTTAATATCCTAATGACTTTTGGCATAAAAGAAAAATCAATACTTTTGACCCATACAATGTATTTTTGGTAGGACTGTCAAACGATTAATCGTGACTAATCGCATACAAAATAAAAGTTTGAGTTTGCCTAATATATGTGTGTGTACTGTATGTAATTATTATCTATATATAAATACACACAAATTAATGTATATATTTAAGAGAAATATGTTGTTTATGTACAAAATATTTTTATTGATATATAACATAAATTATATAAAGATTATAATAAATACATATACTTCTTAAATATATACATGTTTGTATTTATATATACATAATTACACACAGTACACACACATATATTAGGCAAACTCAATCAATCAATTTTATTTTGTATGTGATTAATTGCGATTAATTGTTTGACAGCCCTAATTTTTGTCTATTGCTACAAATATACACGTGCTACTTAAGACTGGTTTTGTGGTCCAGGGTCACATATTATTCTGCATGACCATATTTTAGATCCCTAACAATTACTTATAAACTATTTTACTAACTATTAATAAGCAGGAGAGTAAGAGTTTGTTGAGGGAAAAAATTCATACTGAATAAGGTACTGAAATTCTAAAGTGTTACCGACAATTATAATGTTGCAATAATGTTTTATTTTATTTTTATTCAAATAAATGCTGTTCTTTTGAACGTTCTATGCATCAAAAAATCCTGAAAAAAGTATCATGGTTTCCACAAAAATATTAAGCAGCAAATCTGTTTTCTACATTGATAAGAATAAGACATTTCTTGAATTCCAAATTAATATTAGAATGATTTCTGAAGGATCATGTGACACTGATAACTGTAGTAATGGCTACTGAAAAATCAGCTTTGCCATCGCACTAATAAATTATATTTTAAAATACATTAAAAATAGGAACAGTTATCTTACATTGTAAACAATTTTCACAATATTACTTTTTTTACAGTAATTACTTTTTTACATTTTTTAATTGCTTAAACACAGTCTTGGTGAGCATAAGAGATTTCTTTAAGAAAAAAAAAAAAAAAAGAAACCTTAATCTTAGACCCTAAACTTTTAAACTGTCAGATTTACACAGAATTCAGAGCCTCCACAAGGTGACCTCGTCTGGGGAACACCAGATATATGTGTGTGTGAGAGAGAGAGAGAGAGAGAGAGAGCGCGTTGGTGTAAAAGCGAGGAGCAGCTGGGCTTTAATTACCCTCCATGGTGCTGGCGTTCCTCACAGGGGGTAGGGCGACCGAGGGAGGGAGACACAAAGAGAGAGAGAGACAGACAGGGAGAGACGCCCTCATTAGGCATGGAGAACTAGATGGGACAGAATATCGGGCCCACCTGAGACCACCGAGCACAATAAACCCTTAGGGGCATCTAATAAGTGTCAGGAGAGACCAGAGCAGGTATAGTCCTGCACCTGTCCATGCTGTACAAGAAAGAACTTAAGAAAAGCTCAGTGACCTCACTGATGCATATACTATACATAATCTTTATGTGTGTCTTGGGAGTGATGTTATTGAAGTAGAACACTGGTTTAACTCATGTTAAAGAGGAAGTGGCGGACTCCAGGGTGATAATGAATTAAACAAGCTTCATCACAGGCGTGAACACAACTGGACCCCACAATTAACCATGAGGGACACCAAATGTCTGGATAATGGATCACATCACACTTTCATGCATATAAACAAAGCAATTACACACTGTAATGTTTAGGTTTGCCAGTGGCACTATATAGAATGACTAGACAGGCATAATCCCACTGCATTTCATTTTCTCCCTGCTCTGCAAAGACAAAATGACAGCAAAACTACCAAATAGATTCTCTACCAAGACCGAATTTTAAAGGAGAAGTCCACTTCCAGAACAACAATTAACAAATAATTTACTCACCCCCTTGTTATCCAAGATGTTCATGTCTTTCTGTCTTCAGTCGTAAAGAAATTATGGTTTTTGAGGAAAACATTTCAGGCGCATCCCATAGCTAGTGCTACACAAGCTTTTATGCTTAAAAAGTATACAATTTTTTATTTTTAAAAAAAAATGACCGATCGTTTCACTAGATAAGACCCTTCTTCCTTGGCTGGGATCATTTAGAGCCCTTTGAAGCTGCATTTAAACTACATTTTGGAAGTTCAAAATCGGGGCACCAACGAAGTCCATTATATGGAGAAAAATGAAATGAAAATGCTGAAATGCTTTCCTCAAAAACCATAATTTCTTTACGACTGAAGACAGAAACACATGAACATCTTGGATGACAAGGGGGTGAGTAAATTATTTGTAAATTGTTGTTCTGGAAGTGGAGTTCTCCTTTAAGGTGGCATACTATAGGTATGAAAAGGTATAAAACATCAGATAAAAGCAACATGCTAACATCAAACTGTTTTTAACTCTGTCTCCCAAGTGATTCACAATTAGTTCTGCATATCTAGAGGAGTTGCTGTCAGAATCAGTCAGTTGTGCGTTTTCAGGATGGTTAGGATGCTGCTTTAGAAGAAAGCTGGCTCTATAGGCAGCTCACTAAGTTTTTATACAGAGCTACTGTCTGTGTAACACATAAATATAACAAATATTACGGTACTGTACTGATGGCAGAGCAATGATGCTTACTGAAGCTCAAATGTGGTTAACTCAAGAAGGCATCACTTAATGGTTGTGGATAAAAGCTTTTTTATGAGTCTGCTGGGGACTTTTCACACACCTGCTGAGCACTTCAGTTACTGTTTAACTTTATAACTAGGTAGCAGTGAGGCACACTGGACTGAGACAACCAGGGTCCAAAAACTGTTTCACAGCATCACGATTAGTGATTCTAAGGCAAGTGTTTGTGAAAAATGTGCAAAGTAGTGTCACACTTTTATGTGTGTGTTTTACATTTAAAAACATGACACGCAAGGTAGTGGAATAAAAAAGACACAGTACTGTATAGAAAAGCAAGTAACTTTTAACTTTAGCACCACATATTTTTGAATGCCAAGAAGTGAGTGCAGCAGTCAAACACCTCCACCTAGCATATGCCTACATACAAAACAGTGGAAATGCAACAAAGTGGAATGTTGTTGATGTTGTTAAGAGTTTCAGAAGACATTATTTAAATCAGCCTATTGATTTAAACTTTCAACCATATCAATGATGTTTTCATTAAACAGCTGAATCCACACAAAAAGCACTGTTCTTTTAAAGTAATGCACGTTCCTTCAAAACAATGCAACATTTCTTAAAAATAACGCAATGCACTTCTGAAGAAATGCACTGATCCTTCAAAGTAATGTTCTGTTTTCTTTACAATAAACAATATCTTTCGAGAACTGGCTGTGTTTGAGAAACAAACACATTATTTAAATACTGAATCCCTCTGGACACATAGTGAGTGATCTGTTGACGTGTTTGCAAACTACTGTGCCCACCAGCCTCCTGTACCGACAGACCCTGAGCCTAGTCTGTAAGGAGATTACACACACACTGGTATTGCCATTACTGATGGGTTAATCCAAGCATGCGTTTGCAGCGCTGCGTTATGTTCTCAGTGATGATGTAACGCCACATGTCAGAGTGGACATGCAAAATCCAGCGCTACTCTAGTATTCTGAAGAGTGACATTATGCATTGGCAACCTTACAACATTACTAAGATTAGATAAGTAAGGGCTTTGCTTGCCAAATAAAATAAATAGGCTACTTCATTTAATGATTGCAGTCTCAGTGTAAACAGTCACCGGCTGCTTCAAGCAAGATAATACTATGACATGAGGTCTCCATTTCTAACATTTTATTTTATGAGCCCATTATATAATGTTGTAAGGTATAAAATGTGTGATACGAAAAGGTTTTTTTTTTTGGCTTTTTTTTTTTTTTTTAATTGAACTGCATGAAAAAAAAATGTTTGAACAGATTACAGTCAAAACACTATCAAGATGCACAGAAAAAAAAAAAAAATCAATACAAGTTCTAACCATCCTGTTCAGTTTTACGGACATCCCGCCTTCACTGCAAGAGTGTCTGACTGAAACACTTGTCCTGTCATGAGCCATTAAAGGTAAAGGCCTAAAGGCTTTTTAAATTACGCTTTCACATTTCTCTTAAAACAAACAAAATGATTTACCTCACAAACTGATGACCCGGCTGGATTTTTCTTATCATCTTGGTGCTTTGACGCAGGCCAATGTGTTGCCATTATTTCATTTCAGAGCACAAAGGCAGAGGTCCTCTGGAGCCCAACATTGAGATGAGAGAAATCAAAGTGCTATATTCCCAATGATCTAATCCACACCGTCCGATCTCTTCATGCCCGTCCACTGTAAGATCCTGCGAACCAGAGAAAGGTTACTGAAGAGGACACAAAGTAGGACAAAAATAAATGTGTTACACTGTCCCCTGTTGAACAGGATATCTACCCTAGTCAATAGCTACCAACAGGCCTCCCTAAAACCCCCATTAGTACAGTACGGAACTGTAGAATAGAGTTGAACACGTTTTTTATTTTAATTCTGAACAAGTTTGTAAAGTGATATAACAATGAATAGTAAAGAGAGAGTACAGCAAGATAGAACATAGTAAAATAAATTTGAATGTATTTACATTTATTCCCTTAGCAAACACTCTCTTCAAAGCTCTCCACTGTTTACTAATAGATAAAGCTAAATATAGAGTGGAGTATAAAGTAGAGTACAGTAAGTTAAACTGTCAGGTAGAACAATACAACAAAGTACACAACTGTACAGGAGAGAAAGGTAAACTATAGACCAGAGTAACAGCAGGATAGAAAACAAAACCTATTCGGTTAGAAAATACGCATTATTCCGACCCTCAGGTAATGTCAGACTATATTATTGAGATAATAAAGCGAAATTATTATTTGACCTGCTTAGACGACAAAGTGTACCAACACAAGCTTGTCATCTGACATACTGCCCTAACTACCATTTCATTTCGAGTCCAGTGCTCTGCACACCATGTGTTTCTATGGCGCGATCTGTGGTATTTGAGAGACATTTCTAAATTTGTAGAGAGCTAGTCCCGATTTAACATCAAGCGCTGTCAAGAGCTGAAAATCTGCCGTTTGAAAACAAGCAGGGTGTTTGAAAAACAAAGAGTGTTTACTATTATTGTTTATTACTGTGGGTGGTAAACAATCATAAAACCATCACCTCGATCTGAACGTCCTCCGCTCATCTAACCATCATCTACACTTCCCTGTGTGTTTCCTTTATTTCTGACATGGCAACAATATCTAACAATAGTATGACAGAGAGGGTCAGTAAAACACCTACCTGTTCCAGTTATTAGATGACCATGAATCATAATGCATCGTTTCTTTGCCAAACACGCGATTAATATCCAAATATCCGATGCGTTGCAATCGATTTTCAATCTATCGACCAAAGATTATTTACAGTATTCCATAGCCAAATGAGCAGCTTCATAGTGAAAGAAAACCCCACAGAAATTACAGAATGTAGCTCACACGGACGCGAAGAATGACTAGCGTTTAAAACGCAGCGCACGTATGTATCAACGACTTGTACGCGAACAGTTTGATCTCGGTTACTTCCAGTTGGCGGCGCGACAGATACTAGTAATGTCCGATTCGCGCAGCGACTCATTCTTCTGAATCGGTTCTTTTTTATTCATTCGAACAGATTTTTTTAAAGCCTTTGTAAATCACTTCACAATTCACTCCACTGTTGAATCTTGGAAGGAATCTGAAGATAGGTGGCTGTTACAAAAGCTTACCATGGTAACCATAGTCTTTGCCAAAATGTTAGTTACTATAGTTATGGTTACTACAACAAAACGGTACCTTGGTATTAACCACACCACCATTTTTTTTTTAAGTCCTAACAACTGTTAATCCTAACAACTGAAGATGTCAACTGATTTTACATCAGTAGCATAACAATGAATGTAACAATTAATGAAAACAATCATTTTCAAAGTAAATTTGGACATTTGAAAACATGAACAACAGGCACTGGACACAACCTTAACCTTATATATCATAGTGACAATCATTAATAGTAACTAAAACCTAACTAAAAGCCTATTTAAAACAGAGACATTCAAATGTAATACGTTGGTGAATTGACGAGTCGGTTCCTTTGAATTAGCTCACGAATCGTTCGAACGAACCGACTCGCCTAAAGACTCGGACTTCCCAAAGCTAAATACATTTGCTACATTGACTGGCGTTGGTTCACTACGAAATCCCTCCCCCTCTGACTGCCCGCCGGCCTGTTGTCCAATAGCATGCGATATTCAAATATGCTTGTCGACTTCAACCAACCGGATATCTTCTTACATAAGAGGCACATGCGTATGTATTCTCTGGTCAATTACTTACAGTCACTATTTATTAATGCGGATTGTGAGTGCTTGTGTAATTCACTAGTGGCTCAGAAACCTGTTTTTTAAAGCCTGAAATGCAATTTTGTTATGATGTTCTACTGCCAGCAGTAAATGAGTGATGCTATCAAGATCATGCTGTAAATATTTTGTTCTGTTGAAAACTTTTTTTTTTTTTTTTTTGGAAGTAATTGACATTTCCAATCAGTCAAATTATCTTTTTTTTTCCTGTTAGGTTTAATTAAAGTAATCAGATCCTCTTCCAAGAGTTTAACCAAACACTAGTTCTTGGCAGTATTTTATGTAATCATGATTAAACAAATCCAGTTCTTCAAAGCAGTGGCGGCACTATCACTGGCTAGAATCTTTTCACAAGTCACGAGCAGAGCACACTTGAAAACCTGATATTATAATAGCTGAATTTACCTGGAATTAAATTATGCCGTTTTAGCAAGCTTTGTATGCTGTCTAAACCCTCATAGTGTACACACTCCCTTCCAAAATAATTCTTACACATTTGCCATAACCAGCTGGTCATTGCATCTGTTCAGAGAAAATGGCAGCCCACGATACTACAACAATATTTCTAACATTCCAACGCAATCTTTTTGGGTTTCCAGTCTCAAACTCCATTATAGTGACATAGAGCATGGATGCAGCATGGAGCTTTAGGACAAAGGCAATGGAGGGCAGTGTTTTGTTTGCCTCTTTCCACCACAATGCATCAGGAACAATAGGACAACTCTTGTGACCCATTCTGAAATAAAAGGCTGCTGAATCTCAAAGAGCAGCTTTTCTCCTTTTGTTTGAAGGCCTGGTGCACTATTGACCAAGACAATATAAGGTTTACTAGCATTTGGTTCGATATCCTAGTTGATAAAACAACAACAGCAACAGTACTAAAACATTTATATTAATAATGTGAATAATAAAAGTTTTTATCTGTTGCTCTCCAGGGTTAACCGATAGTAATTAGATTAGCTGCAGTATTACAAATGGCCCACCACTTATAGTCATTAACATTCAAAACCTGCTTTTTCCACATTCATAAGTAAAACTGATTGAGAGGTATTTTTAATAAGAGGACGAAGAAAGATTTTTTTTTTTTTGTTTAATAATGAATACAAAATCTAACATAAAATTAAAACAAAACTTTTGCAACCACATACAGTGCCTTGTGAAAGTATTCATACGCCTTTCATTTTTTTCACGTTTTGTTATGTTGCAGCCTTATGTTAAACTGCTTTATATGACTTAATTTCCACATTAATTTACACTCCATACACTAAAATGACAAAGCAAAAAAACAGATTTGTGACAACTTTGCAAATGTATTAAAAATAAAACACTGAAATAAGTACATTGTATAAGTATTCATACCTTTAACTCAATACTTAGTTGAAGCACCTTTACAGCCTCAAGTCTTTTTGGATATGATGCGACAAGCTTTGCACATCAGCATTTGGCAATTATCTGCCATTCTTCGCCTTACCTCTTCACCTCTCAAGCTATGTCAGCTTGGATATGGGGGCTGGCAGACATTTTCAGGTTTCTCCAGAAATATTTGCTTGCGTTCAAGCCAAGGCTCTGGTTGGGCCACACAAGGACATTCACAGAGATGTCTGTAAGCCACTCTTGCTGTGTGCTTAGGGTCAGTGTCCTGTTGGAAGGTGAACCTTCTGCCCAGTCTGAGATTCTGAATGCTCCTGACTGGGTTTTGATTAAGGCTATCTCAATATTTTGGTGCATTGAGCTTTTCTTCTACTCTGATGAGTCCCTGCCGATGAAAAACAGCCCCACAGCATGAGGCTGCTACCAGCACATTTTACTTTTGTGATGGTACTCTGCGGTTAATGAGCAGTGCTTGGTTTCCTTCAAAACTGATGCTTGGAATTAAGGTTCATCAGACCAGAAAATCTTGTTTCTCACAATCTGAGGGTATTTTGGTGTTTTTTTTTTTGGAAATTCCATGTAGGTTTTCATGTGTCTTCACTGAGGATAAGACTGAGTTTGGCCACACCGCCATAAAGACTGGATTGATGGAGTGTTGCAGTGATGTTTGTCCTTCTGTAAGTTTCTTCCATCTGCATATATGGTCATGGAGCTCAACTAGAGTGACCATCAGCTTCTTGGTCACCAGTATAACCAAGCCCCGTCTCCATCAAATGCTCAGTTTGACCAGGAGGCCAACTCTAGGAAGAGTCCAAGCATCTTCCATTATGGATAATGGAGGCTACATGCTTCTGTGAACCTTCAATGCAGCAGAATTTTTTTCTGAACTCTTCCCCAGATCTGTGAATTGACACAAGCCTGTTTCTGAACTCTACAGGCAGTTATTTTGACCTCAGGACTTGGTTTTTGCTCTGATATGCATTTTCAGCTGTTAGACCTTTTCTGAGAGGTGTGTGCCTTTCCAAATCATACTCATTCAAATGAATTTGCCACAGTTTAACACCACTCAAAGTGTAGTGACACCTGCAAGTGCTTCTGAGCTACATTTCAAGTGTCTCAGAAAAGGCTATGAATACTTATGCAATGGAATCATTTCACTTTTTTAATTCTAATAAATTTGCAAAGTTCTTACAAACCTGTTTTGCGCTTGGCCATTATGGTGTATGGAGTGTAGACTGATGTGAAAAAAGTAAAAGTAATTTAAAGCAGTTTAACATAAGGCTGCAACATAACAAAACATGGAAAAAAATCAAGGGGTATGAATACTTTTGCAAGACACTGTAAATGGCTAAACAACACCCTAAACAACAACACACAACAGCTTAACACTGTGGCACAAGTTTGTCTGTAAGTGACCAAAAATATTTTAGTTAACAATAATATTAATAATTATATACTGTATAATTGGGAACTCAGGTTCCTTTTGATTTGTTTATTGAGAGAAAGTTTTGCTTAAAGATTCAGACATCCCATAGCTAAACACATTTATTGCATTTACCCATGTCAGTAGTTAAAATCATTTTATAGTTGACAAAACTGTGATTTGTATTCATTAATGATTGTTTATTTTCCCAAAATGTTCTTTCATGAAAAACTAGAATGAAGTTTATGAAATATAGCCTCAACACGAATCATTTGGTTCAACCCACAAATCCAGGCCATTTGCACCTATTGAGAAATGAAACTGTATCCTCTGTTCCATAGCATACATGTGAAGGTGCAGTGTTTCATTATTGTGTCTTTTGTACTTAGTCTTTTTCTTACTGTCCTCCTCTGGTGATGTTGTACCTCAGAGACCCAGCATGAGAAACTCACCCATCTCTTTGTCTGTCATTCAGCGGATCTTGTTGTAGGCTGGTGGGAGAGAGGCTGCCAGGTTCCCACAGAGGTGTGGAGCATTTATCGGCTAGGTAAGTTAACCGTTCCTAAGTGCTGATGTTTGATAAGAGCAAGCGAGTCACAGACAAGCCAACAAAGAGTGACTTTGTCAGTTCTGTCACATAGACCAAAAATACCCCTTTATTCGGGGGGACAAGAGGTGGATTTTCCTCCTCTGTAGTCTGTAGCTATACATTGGATACTCTAGCTGGAACTAAGAGCGCTCTGTTAGTCCTTCACTTACATAAGGGGCATTTAGCCCATAACACCTATACTAAGGCCTGTAAGGTTGTACTGTGTAGAAAAACAACATGATACATTGTGTGCTTAAGAATTTATTTTTTCCTTTTTTTTTTTTTTAGTTAGCACTAAGTTGCATGTTAAAACCTTTTCAAATCTACAAACCAGTCCTAGTGTACTGTTTCTGTGAGTGGAATAATATATTGTTTTAATAATATATTACAGTTTATTAAGTAATACATGGAGAATTGCTACTTTATTTTAGATTACATATTGTGAATATATTCAAAGCTAAATGCTATAACACAGTAGAATTTTAGAAAGGAAAATTTTAAAGAGACAAAAAAAGAATTAGGGAGAATTAATAAATTATGAATGATTTACTGCCACTGTGTGAATAATATGTAATTATGTAATCCATAAAAAAGTAACTGTAATCTGATTATGAGCATTATATAATGTAATATACTCTAATTAGGAGTACTTGATTTTTGGAACCCGATTACGTAATTTTTGTTTTATTTAAGGGAGATATTATCAGAAATCATGTTCAATCCCACACCAATTACAGCTCAGTCTCAAAGTCTCAAAAATGTAAATTGACGCTCTTACCGAAAAAAAAGAAGAGTAAGGTAGAATCACCCAGGCCTGCAAATTGTCTGCAAAAGGACTTAGCATTTGGAAACACACAACAGAAAATTGCTTTCATCAGACCATTTAATGGGATCCTTAAACACAAATAAGCCTCACAGTCTTCTGTAAGACAAATAATGCACTATCTTCATGTATTGTCATGACCCACTGACTGATCTAATGAAATAAAACATTTTGTGTCTCCAGTGCAGCATTGCATTCTCCAGTCATGAGGTGCAGTAACTGATGGCAGATGGCGGCTGTTGGCATTTGTACCCGGCTGGCGCCCAGACTGACTCATGGAAAGCTCGGTGTGAGGCACAAACAGCTCTCACTCCACACTTTAAACCAACCATGCAGAGCAATATCATAACCAGACTCAAAAAATTATTTTTTGACAGTGGATTAGTGCATATAGTTTCAGATATAATGTCATGCATAAGAAGAATCATTATAAGGTCGCCTTGGGTTGTGTTATCTAATGCCCTTGGAGGTGTTAGCGTCCTTATTTGCTTACTTATTACTTGAATTCAAGAGCCAGATTTTCAAGCGGATTGCCTGTAAGACAGCAGATCCAAAGCAGATGAGCAGAAATGAGGTTTTTTCGGGATTCTTGGGGAACATCAGCTTTGAGTTCTGTATTAAGCACAGTAAATTTCTGTGAATTCATTGCTTGTCTGAGATGTGAGATAACCACAGGAGGTTGTAAAGTAAATTAAACCCTCATGTTGATTTTGTCTGGTTGTACACTGACAAAGAGGTCAAACCCCAGGCAAAACACTGGGAAAATAGCACCATCAGTTTCAACAGAAATTTCTAATAAATCATCTTTGTTCAGGGCTGTTCTTTATTTAGCACCCCTTTATAGCAAATATATCCTTCTGGATCCCAACAATAAAGTTGAAGGCATGCATTTATTTACTTTCTTTGTCATTATAGTGCTTTGAAAATATGAAATATATGAGTTTTTTTCATATTGTTTTAGATGTCCTTCATAGAAGACATCAGGACTCATTTTTGGATTTAACGCGACCTACTACACGATTTCCACTCTATGATGGTTTTGTGGAAATCGCTGACAAATGCCCGAAGTTGGAGGCAAATCGGTGCTCATTCACGTGTGTGACAATTGCGCAGTGTGTTATCAAAGATGCAATCTGAGAGAAGCGACAATTCATTGCCAATCCCTGTTGCTGGTTTGAGCTGGTCCTTAGCTAGTCTCGCAAAGGGAACTTTGTCCAATTTGAATGGTCAAGGCCCGCCCAAGAGGCCATTTGACTGACAGGTAAAACAACCAATCACATTTTGTTTTGTGGTGCGTCATGTTTAGGGGCGTGGAAATGTCGCCACAATAACAGACCGGTGTAAAACTCTTGGACATATTTTAAAGATTCTATGCCGTGAAAGTGAAATATTTCACATACTTTTGAAAATCCAGAGTTTAGTTGATACTGATTCGTGCTCATTTCCACAGTTTTAAACATGAAAAAGCTTTCTTTTTTAATGAAGGAGTTTGGCATCACGGCATCTTTGTTTCCAGGCAGAATGTTAAAGAATGTGACACACACGTCTCCCGGAAATCCTGTCTAATTTAACCAAATTTAATCCGATGATGACTTTGAAACTCCTGAAGTGTTTCCAGATAAGTGTTTCCAGCAAAAATGGCTTCTAGAAGCAACCATTCTCTCCTTTATATATATATATATATATATAAATATATATATATATATAATGTTTTTTTTTCCCTTTCTTTCACACTGCATATCAGCATACAGACGACTTGTAGCACAAGCTTCTTGTGGACTGCGGTTTTTAACAAGAAGAAATGCAATCTCATGAGAAATCCTGCCTTACGCATGATTATACATTATTTCCTGTATCATTTCTTGTGTGTTTGCTTGTAAAACATTTTGAAAATCTGTATTTTTCGCAAAGATGAAAAACTAAAATTAGATGTTATCAATTTTATACACTGAGCAGCCACAACATTAAAACCACCTGCCATATTGTGTAGGTCCCCCTCGTGCGGCCAAAGCAGCTCTGATGCATCAAAGCATGGACTCCTCCTGAACATGTCCTTTAGTATTTGGCACTGGCAGATTACCAGGAGATCCTTTAAGTAAGTTAAAAGGTGGGGATTCCATGGGTTGGATTTGTTGGTTCAGCACATCCCACAGATACTTCATCGAATTGAGATCTGGAGAATTTGCAGACCAAGGCAACACCTGCAACTCTTTGTCATGTTCCTCAAACCATTCCTGAATAATTTTTGTAGTGTGGCAGGTTGCATAATCCTGCTGAAAAAGCCATTAAGAAACACCACTGCCATGAAGAGGTGTACATGGTCTGCAACAGTGTTTAGGTGGTATGTGTAAAAATATCATCCACATGAATGCCAGGAACCAAGGTTTCCCAGCAGAACACTGCAGACAGCATAACCTACCTTCTTCCCATAGTGCATCCTGATGCCATCTCTTCTCCAGATAAACAACACATATTACCTGACATTCCACCTGATCTAAAAGAAAGCATGATTCATTAGAGCAGGCAACCGTCTTCCATTGCTTCATGGTCTAGTTCTGCCGGTCACTTGCCCGTAGTAGGAACTTCCGGTGGTGGACAGGAGTCATCATGGACACTTGTAAACTGCAATGCACTATGTGTTATGGCATTTTTCTATTAAGGCCAACATTAAAGTGCCCCTATTATGGATTTTTGAAAATTACCATTCATTATGTGTGTAACAGCTCTAAGTGAATGAAAGCATCCTGCAAAGTTGTAAATCTGAAAGTGGTCCGTGTATGAAGTTATTGTCTTTAAAAAGAAAGAGTTGATTCCGAGTCATGTAAACGAGTTGTTTTTAAAGGGGTCCTATTATGCTTTTTCACTTTTTGAATTTTAGTCAGTGTGTGGTGTGTATGTTTGGGCATACAAAAGATCTACAAAGTTACAAATCTCAAAGTCCACTCCAAAGGGAGATATTTCATTTTTAAAAAATCCCTTTTTCAAGTACTACAATGTTTGCTCATTTTCTGTAGCTGATTTTCAAATAACTAAGGAAATGTAAGCATTAGAATTAGTAACTTACAATGTTTTTATTCAATTGTTGTCATGTTAAATACAAATTCATTAGGCTGCTTTTAGCCTTATGCTGGAGCTGGTTTTGGGCAATGAAACTAAGTATGTAAATAATTAAATAAATTAGCATGATAATATCATGTAACGGTGATCCCGCAGGCTGACGATAGGACCCAACACTACTGTAGCATATTATTTACCCATACATCCTAGGTGTATATGACTTCCTTCATTCAGACAAATGCAATCGAAGTTATATTAAAAAGTATCCTGGCACTCCCAAGCTTTAGAACGGCATAGACGGGTGTTTCTTTTCATCAGTCTAAAACAAGTCCAATAAAGTGCATCAATCCATAATAGTGCCTCACATGGCTCCGGGGGGTGAATAAAGGCCTCCTCTAACAAACTGATGCATTTTTGTAAGAAAATATCCATATTTAAAATGTAAGAATCACTTTAATCTAGCTTGCGCTGATAGTTGTACACGGAACTTGCTGCTTTGTCAAGGGGCATGGCAGTACTAAAACACCGTCTAAGCCAATCGCAACACACTGGGACAGCTAACCAATCACAACACATTTTGTTTTTCGGAAGGCGGGCCTTTATCAAACCCGGAACTAATCAAGATATTTGTGCCAGACTGGGGAGAAAGGTATTGTAATAACGTAAATTATGTGAAAAATAATGATAACCACCAAGCATGAGAGCATATTCTAGTACACCCCCAAAACAAAATCAAGACTTAGCATAATAGGACCCTTTTAAAACAAATCTTTAGCTGTTTCAAGTTGACGTCAAAAATACCCATGTCATTTTCTCCTTCAACTTCAAAATCGTCCTACATCGCTGCAGAAGTCCGACCCAGTGTTTACAAAGTGAAAGTGCAAGGAGGGTCAAACACCCTTTACAAAAAAATGGGTGAAAAACAGTGATGTAGGATGACTTTGAAGTTGGAGGAGAAAATGAGATCAGAGTTTTTCGACATAACTGTTTCGTTTTCGACCCTAACTGTCTTGAATTGGAGTGTAAATATATAAAAAAATAATAATAATAACAGTGTTTCGCTAAATAAGACCCTTATTCCTCGACTGGGATTGTTTAGAGCCCTTTGAAGCGGCACTGAAACTGCATTTTAGCCTTCAATCCATTGAGCACCACTGAAGTCCACTATATGAAAAAAAATCTTGGAATCTTTTCCTCAAAAAATGTAATTTCTTTGCAAATGACGAAAGAAAGACATGAACGTATCTGATGACATGGGGGAGTAAATTATTAGGACATTTTTATTCTGAAAGTGGAATACTCCTTTAAAAACTGTTGCTCTCATGTACTCTGTAGCATGCAAAATACGTATAGTTGTGTGTGTTGTGTTCACTGCGCGCAGCCTGAAGGTCTCTGGCTAACCGCCTAACAGCGATATCTGTTCGCTCACAATTATCTAGAAATGTGTCGATGAATAGAATATCATTGTTATTACTTGGAGTTCTGATGAAGAATAAAGCAATATGTTAGTGTACAAACTGCAGTGCTTTATCAATACGTTTCTGCGTTTGGTTAACGCATATAGGCTACCATGGCTGTTTTGGTGCTAATTTATTTATCTGGTGTTTATGCATTTATTTTTAGCTTATTTGCTCAATGACTGCCAAACAGTTCACTCAACGATTCAATTCCTCCTTTGCGTGAAGCTAATCTGCGGTGATTGGTCCGATGACCCAATCTGTTGTGACTGGTCTACTGTGTGTAGCGCTTTTCGGGAACAGAATTCCTATCATCATTACTCTAACCCACAGCTCGGTGGTAAACACCCAAACAGCCATGGTATATGCATTAGCCCAATGCAAAAAATGTACTGATAAAGCACTGCAGATTGTACACCAACGTATTGCTCTATTCTTTAACAGAACTCTAAGTAATAACAACGACAAACATTCACTATTCATCGACACATTTCTAGACAATTGCAAGTGAACAGATATTGCTGTTAGCCAGTTAGCCAGAGACCTACAAGCTGCACCGAGCAACACAACATACATGCACAACTAAATATGGATTCTGCATGCTACAAAGTACATGAGAATAATTTTTTAGAATAAAAATTTCCTGATAATTTACTTACCCCCATGTCATCCAAGATGTTCATGTCTCTCTTTCTTCAGTCGCAAAGAATTTAAGGTTTCTGAAGAAAACATTCCAGGATTTTCCTTCATATAGTGGAATTCAGTGGTGCTCAATGAATTGAACGTTAAAAATGCAGTTTCAATGCAGCTTCAAAAGGCTCCAAATGATCCCAGCCGAAGAATAAGGGTCTTATCTAGCGAAATGATCTGTGATTTTCTTAAAAACATACTATATACTGTATATACTTTTTAACCAACATTGCTTGTCTACTCTAGCTGCGATGCACATACATACTCTGTGGACTCCTGAGAGTCAGGGTGTGTCTAAAACTTCACTTTGTAAACACTGGGTCAGTACTTCAACTTGGAACAGCTTAATTTTCATTTTAAAAACAACTTGTTCTCATGATTTGGAATCGACAATAACTTTATACACAAAGCACTTTCAGATGAAAACTTTGCAGGATGTTTTGTTACTTAGAGCTGTGTAACACACTGCATGAAAGGTCATTTGAATAACCTTGCATGCATGTCAACCTGTTGTTGGGGACTCCCAAAACCAAAATATGTACCTTTCATTATCCATAATAGGGGCACTTTAAAATTTTTCAGCAATTTGAAGTACAATAGCTCTTCTGTGTGAATGGACCAGGCAGGCTTGCCTTTGCTCCCCATGTGCATCAACAAGCCTTGGGCGCCCATGACCCTAACACTGGTTCACCAGTTGTCCTTCCTTGCACCAAGTACTAATAACTACTGTACACTGTAACACCCCACAAGAAGTTTTGGAGATGCTCTGACCAAGTCATTCAGCTGTCACTATTTGGCCCTTGTCAAAGTCACTTTTTTACAGTTTCAAACACATAAAATTTAAATGAGAACTCCACTTCCAGAACAACAATTCACAAATAATTTACTCACCCCCTTGTCATCTAAGATGTTCATGTCTTTCTGTCTTCAGTCGTGAAGAAATTATGCTTTTTGAGGAAAGCATTTCAGGATTTTTCTCCATATAATGGACTTCATTGGTGCCCTGATTTTGAACTTCCAAAATGTAGTTTAAATGCAGCTTCAAAGGGCTCTAAAGAAGGGTCTTATCTAGCGAAGCGATCAGTCATTTTTTTTCAGAAAATAAAAATTTGTATACTTTTTAAGCACAAAATCTTGTGGAGCACAGACTCTTGGATGCGTTCACGACACTACGTACTATTGAATCACGTCAACAGCGGAACGTAGGCAGAACTACAGACCCAGTGCTTACAAAGCGAACGCGCAAAGACTAAGAAAGTGCAAGTAAGTCAAACGCTGTTTACAAACAAAAAGGTACAACGATGTCGGACGATTCTGAAGTTGTAGGAGAAAATAAGATGGAGTTTTTCTCCATACTCTACTTTTTGAGCTGGAGTACACAGACGATGAACTTAGACGTGATTCGTAGTAGCGATGGGAAGTTCGGATCATTTTACTGACTCTGATCTCTGAGTCTTGTTTAGCAATATGAACTAACCTTTTTTCGAGTAATTTCATTCATTTTAGCAAAATATAATTAAAATGTTCCCTAACACATCTACTGCTTACACAAAAGTTGATCACACTACAAACAAGACAAAACTATAATGCTATAAGAAACAGAAAAGATTAATTCATTGTTTACCTTTAGTCTTTAGTCTATGATTAGCTCACCTCACCTCTTATCTGACAGGTTTTCGGGTTTGAGTCGTTTGTTCATCATGTGACAGCCCCATAAGCTTAACCAATGCAGTGTGAGCTGGAAAAATAATTGATTAGTTAATCTCTCGAATTTTCGGGTTCAAGTCGTTTGTTCATCACGTGACAGCCCCATAAGATGAACGAATGACTCGAAAAACCTGAAGACTCGGAACAGGTGAACTAATTTCAGTACAGAACCTAATAGAATGTTGTATATGCGCGACTGAACGAATCACTCAACGAGATGACTCGTTCTTCCCGAGTCACGTTAAAGATTCGTTCAAAATGAACGAATCGTTCAAGAACGACCCATCACTAATTCGTAGCATCGTGGACGCGCATCCCAGAGCCTGTGCTACACGAGCTTTTGTGCTTAAAAAGTATACAAATTTTTATTTTTTTCAAAAAAAATGACAGATTGTTTCACTAGATAAGACCCTTCTTCCTCGGCTGGGATCATTTAGAGCCCTTTGAAGCTGCATTTAAACTGCATTTTGGAAGTTCAAAATCGGGGCACCGGTGAAGTCCATTATATGGAGGAAAATCCTGAAATGCTTTCCTCAAAAACCATAATTTCTTTATGACTGAAGACAGAAAGACATGAACATCTTGGATGACAAGAGGGTGAGTAAATTATTTGTAAACTGTTGTTCTGGAAGTGGACTTCTCCTTTAAGAACTAACTGTTCATTTGCTGCCAATACATCCAACCTGTTGACAGGTGTGATTAGTATGATTTATTCAATGTTATTCACTTCACCTGTCAGTGGTTGCAATATTGTGGATTATCAGTGTATATACTGTCAAACTGTTTTTTATATGAACATGTTTTTTAAGCCCAAGATGCTGGAAAAGACACCAGTATCCATGCAACCCTACATACTGTAGGACAAGTGGTTTAGAGAATAGACAGAAGGATATAAAACTTGTTTATACTATCAATCTGTAATGTCTCCTCAACAGATGAAATATATCTGCTACACCCTGATGTCCAGTACAAAAGACATTGCAAAAAAAAAAAAAAAAAATCACTGAAATTTTATTTACAAGGAGTTATTGCAATATCAGACATTTTTTAAAACAATGAAGAGGAAAAGAGTTGTCATCACCAAACCCTCAAGCATTTGGTATGCTTGAAAACATGCGAAATCCTCAACAGCATGGACGGACTCTCAAACAAATATCTTCTAAATAGGACAAAAATGAACAGCTGGGCTCCTAAACTGATACGGCATATAAAATGGGACAGAGTAAGTCTGTTTTCCACATCATATCACGTTAGTATTATGATGTGACTTTACTCAATACATGTAAAACTTATTATATAATATTTCAAACATAATTCAGCATGTCAGTTACAGATATTGGATCTCTGACTTGAGAACACAGTAATCTTGTGTCAAAACGAGGTTTTCATCTGTTATGGTAATATAAATGTCCATTCCTCTTGAAAGGAGTTTTGTCACACTTTATATTTCTGTTTCCCCATCTCACTGATGACGCAGATGTGCTGTGAAGGGGAAGAAAATCGCTTACGTGAGTCAAGCGATAAATAAAGCAGAAAATAAAGCTGTAGAAGTAAAGGAGCAATATGTTTGCTTCTGCTTGTCTGCAGTGTGACAAAAAGATGTTTTCCATCACATTTACAGCTGCAGGAGGGGCTTGTCCACATGATGTGCGAGGCTGATTAGAGTTTTCTAGGAAAGATGAATGCTGTGCTGCATGCCAGATTTCATTTGGATGTTCACCAAGTCCTGCTCAACACTCAGTGATGACATTAAAGCTGCAGGTTCAGATGACTGTGAGATTCATCTCTTATATAATGTGGTATGATGAGCTTTAAAGTTGGTAAGCCTTTTATGCAGCTTTAAACCTTTTCCAGTCCAGGTTTTCAGGATGTCAGTAGTGCTGTGTTTTGATGTACTTGAATCTAGTCCTGCTTCAAACTCAGCAAGTGTTGTTAGGTTTGGCTACTCCAAGGGGAAAAAGTTTGGTCCTGCTGGTAAATGCCATAACTGTACCATTTGAAACTACTTTACGAGGGGGCAATTTTGTGCAGTGAAATTCGTACAGTGCGACTGGTACTGAAAGGGGGATTTGTAGAAAAAAAATATGAAGGACCATCCCCCAACCTGTAGTGGGGCTCAAGCCGATGGTACAAAAAGCATGAATGAAATTGTACAAATTCATACAAATTAGCCACCATTTTGCCAAACTGCAAATATATTTTAACATTTATGACTGTTATACTGCCAGCTGTAATCCAATCTCCTTAAAACTTTGCATGCTTGTTTCGAATCACCTGTCGCATGTGTTTTTGGTTTTGTGAAGTTCTCCTTTAGGCTTTATAGAATTTTTGGTAAATTTGAACAGGCCCCTTTTCTAAACGACCTTGTTATAGCTTCCCAAAGGGTACATTTTAACATTCTTTTGATAATTATTGACCTAGAGAGTCCAGAGAATTGTACGTCAGTTTTTTTTTTTTTTTTTTCAGATTTTCCAACAAAAAACCTAGGACTAGTTTGCAAAAGTAGGTTTTTTACATCTTCTGAATTATTTGACAAATTGACACCAGTGGTTCTAAAAGGCAAAGTTGTCTGGAATAAGGAGTTCTATCGTATGATGCAAAATCGTGTGTAGGTGCGAAAAAAACGTGCAATATACAATTGCTTACACCCTTGCAAGATGCGATATCATAACCCCCAACCCCACCCAAAGTGGTTAATTTCTCACAGACCTTTGGGGCCGTGAGTCAAACAGGCCCACCGAGATTCGTTCCGATCGGCCTCCATTAACCTTGTCTAATAGGTGCTCAAACTTCATCGGCCAATGACGAGCATGTTTTTTGAGATATGCAAATGTCCTTACAGACACTTGTGGCACTTTGGACCAAGATTGTGCTGAGCGATTTTCATGTTGATAGGCCAAATGGTTGCGTAGTTATAGCCATTTTTAAGGCTTGTGGCGCCACCAGGTAACCAAGCTCCACGATTTTTTCCCTGTGACCTCAGTAACTGTTCTGTGTTTGGTGAAGATATCTCATACTGTTCAGGAATTATAAGCATTTTACTAAAAGTGGCGGTGGCAGTGTGTGGTAAGAGATTTATTCATCATACAGTGTCGATAGCTTCACTTGCAACGCAAGTGTTTTTTAAAATGCATAAACTTGCACTAGAATACGCTAGGCTAATCAGTGATGATGTTCTTTGATAATGTTAGGCTGCTTTTAGCCTTATGTTGGAGCTGGTTTCGGACAATGAAACTAAGTATGCAAATAATTAAATAAATTAGCACAATCTCGTAGGCTGACGATAGGACCCAACACTACTGTAGCTTATTATTTACTCACCCTCCAAGTAAAATATCAATATTTAAAACGTAAGAATCACTTTAATCTAGCTTGTGTTAACAGTTGTACACGGAACTTGCTTCTTTGACAAGGGGTGTGGCAGTACTGAAACACTGTCTAAGCTGTTCCCCAATCGCAACGCAGTGGGACAGCTAACTAATCACAACACATTTTGTTTTTCGGAAGGCGGGCCTTCATTAAACCCGGAACTAATCAAGCCACTTGTGCCAGGCTGGGAAAAATGTAATAATGTAAATTATGTTAAAAATAATTTAATTTTTCGAACCACCAAGCATGAAAGCATGTTCTAGTACACCCCCAAAACAAAATCAAGACTTTGTAAAAGAGCATAATAGGACCCCTTTAATATTCACTCTCCAGAGAAACTTTCTGCACTGGTTTGGTGTCCGATCAGGCGAAAAACCAAGGACTAGGTTTTTCAAAAAGTTCAAAATACCCAAAAATTTCGCCAGGCTGACAATCAAATCTGAGGCTGCGTTTTGTCCAGCATGAGCCAAGTATTCCAACAACATAAGGCTGCGACTGACGGTTTAGCTTGAACCCCTAATGATTAATGTGTTTGAATGTGTTTACATCATTACTAATAAAGTTTCTTTGGTTTCTGGTCATGTTCACCTGTGTCTTGTTTAGTTCCTCATTTACCTCTGTATATATCTAGCCTTGTAGTCTTGTTTTAGTTTGTCAGTTTTAGTTTTGCTTTATGACAGCTTGGATGGACAGCTTCTTGTTTTAAGCCTGGAATACACTACACGATTTTTGACCCGATTTACCTCTGATTTACAGTCTGGAGAAGTCAACGCTAGTTGACGAAAATCAGAGCCAGTCTGCAGATTTATGTTCCAAAGAAAATTGCATGGTGTATTATGGTCACAGACTCAATTTTTTAGCCTCAGACTTTGATTCCATCCAGTTGGAGGATATCAAACATGTATGATATTTTCAGGCGATTTTAGAATTGTTTTCATTTGTCAATTCCTAGCAACAAGACACATGTTTCTGCCTGAGTTTGTTGTGATGGAAACAACTTGAAAGTATGGTAGTGTGTGATCCCCAGTCGTGTAGTGTATGATGGCCAGTTGCCATTTGTCATTATTGTGCATGATACCTAAAAACCTGCTCAGATTTTAAATGTTGTGTAGTGTATTCCAGCCTTTATTTGTTTAAATGAAATACTGGTGTATATAAATCTTCGCCTCAACTACTGCCTCCTGCAATGCTACAATTTGACTGGTTCCAAAAAAAAAAGATTACTACCATGATACCATGTCCACAAAACAATTGTACTCTGTGGTACTTTTTTTTTTTAGATGTAAGTCAAAGTTTCACATTATTTCAATTCTAAAATGTTATAGAATTAAAAAAAAAGAAAAAAAAAAAGGGATTTGATCTTACATTAAGGTCTCTGAAGTACTCGTTGTAGTCCAGAGCATAACCCACCACAAAACGGTTAGGAATGACAAATCCAACATCTGCAGAGAAACATAAATAACCAGATCACTCTAATCACAGTCATGTTCAGATAATCTCTCTATCCCCTGTGTGATATTGTGATTCATTATGGCCTATTTCTATAGGCCAAGTAGTGTTTGAGCACCCTTGATCACTCACAGTCTGGAAGCTCTGCCATCCCGTGAGGAACCCTCTTCACCAGCAGCCTGAGTGAGGAGACACAGGAATACATTAACATCACTAACGAAACACCCTTAACTTCTATTTGATCTCATTCAGAATGATGAAAATGTCAAGATGTGCCCCTCTAGATTCATAGATTCATTCTTAGGCTGCACATCCTCTTACAGTGTTTTAAAATAATTCCTCTGATCTCACCCTGCAATTTTAACCATTTTGGGCTGGAAAGTTTCCACGTGCTGTAGAAGGGCTCTCATGGTCTTTCCTGTGTCCACTATTGCCTGCAAGGAAATAAATACATATAAGATTACACAATGGAATGGCTATATGGTGAGAGAAAAACTCTGTTCTAATAAGCTGGCTATTTGAATTCTGTCTTCATGTGGAGCACTGCAGGTACAGATTCCATGTGGGTTTGCTCATAAATTATTACTTGTACTCTACATAGAGAGCAATTTTGTGAGCCATAAAATATAATTTTTCACATGAAGCACACAAGAAAAACTCACAATTAATTTCAAAATAGTTTGATGTTATGAAGCTAACAATGCAATACTCAAATTAGCATACAAGCACTATATTTCAGAATTTTGGCATTGCTGACAGTTAAAGAAGTCTCTCATTCTCACCAAACTATATTTATTTAATCAAAAATACTGTTAAAACAGCAACACTGTGAAATATTATTACAATTTAAATAACTGCTTTCTATTTTAATATATTTTGCATGTATTCTTCGATGCCAAAGCTGAATTTTCAGCATCATTACTGCAGTCTTCAGTGTCTCATGAGCCTTCAGAAATCATTCTAACATGCTGATTTGGTGCTCAAGAAACGTTTCCTGTTGTAATGATCTGGAAGTAGTTGTGCTGCTTTTTAGTTTTGGAAATCATGATACTTTTTTTAGAATTCTTAGACAAACAGAATGCATCCTTGCAGAACAAAAGTATTAAATACATAAATAAACAAATACATAAATCCCAAGCTTTTGAATACTAGTATACAAAGTACACACATGGTGAGCATTCATCTGAACTTTGTCCTCCATCTTTTCAGTTTTCACTGAGCTCATTGCAATGCATTCTGACAGTTTCATGTCTACAGCGCAGCCATGATATGATGCTTTTTATAACAGTGCTGATTTTCCAGAGTAAGAGAAAATGAGTGTTTAACTTACAAATGAACTATCCAGTAAATAAAAGAACAACGAAAACTGGCACACAACTTTTAATGAGAGTTTACAACAGTTAGCAAAACTGACCCAAAGGTTATGGAAAAAAAATGATCAACAGCACTGTTTGTATTTAATGCAACAGCACATGTGATGGAGTGATCTTCACGGGTGATTTCAGACTGGAAAATGTCTGATATGAAATCTGATCTGAAAGGAAAATACCTTTCTACTCTATTGTTTTCCAGACAAAACCCAGACTACCCTGCACATGTGCTATGGGAATTATACATAACTGTTTGCTTCTCTCTTGTGCTTTTATTTCAGCTGGCTTATCATGTTGTTTTTATGATTATGTTTTCTGTTTTTCCCCCCCTTAAATATAATTGCAATTGTTCCGTTTTGTGATAACATTTAATGAATGTATCTGCATACTTTTTAAACATGCAATAAAAAAGACAACACACACACGCACGCACACATCTTACCTCCACAATCAAGACATTCTGTGTGGCATGTAGAGAAAAAAAAACGCAGAGAGAAACACATGAGTTACATACAATGATTAATACAATGCCACATTATTTAGAGCCATTTTTTCGTATCAAAAAATCTTTGTTGGTCATGTAGTTTCTTATATGAACATCCGCTGTATCTGGTGTAAATGCATTTTGGACAAGCTGTACAAATGTGATACTAAAGTCTCTAAGGAACCAAGCATCAATCACACTCATTAGATATGACGTCATACTGCCATGATGATGCACAGATTACTGATTGCTGCTAATGAATATAATCAATAACAGTCATCTGCTCACTGCAGATTTTCCTGATGGTTCATATCACTCACAGAATTAGATTTGTAATAATTAAGCAATTTGTAATAATTAAGCAATATGGTTGCTCCATCCAGACTGTAATCTGGCGATTATTCTCAAGGATTAATCCAATCATTTGTGCTGAATGATATTGTACCATTCATCTAGGATAAAGCCTCTGGCTCTTTGCAGAATGCTAGAGGTGAGAATCTCTATGCACTTTTGTGCTTCAGATTGTCTGAGGAAGAATCAATAATGGACTGGTGCCATTTTTTTTTTTTTTGACAGGGTTTATGGTGTCATGACTGTGCTTATAATGTGTGTTCTGCGCAGGATGGAACTACACTGGAACAGAAAGCTCTTTTTTCTGGTCATTTTATGATTACCAGTATACAGCAAACATTAGACCTAAAGATCTAATCTACTTCAGGTTCTCATCACTTTGCTAGTAAAAGCAGTAATGTATATACATTGATCAGGCATAACATTATGGCCACCTTCCTAATATTGTGTAGGTCCCCCTTTTGCTGCCAAAACATCCCTGTCACAGCATGGACTCCACTAGACCCCTGAAGGTGTGCTATGGTATCTGGCACCAAGATGTTAGCAGCAGATCCTTTAAGTCCTGTAAGTTGCAAGGTGAGGCCTCCATGTTTGTTGACTTGTTTGTTCTGCACATCCCTCGGACGCTCAATTGGATTGAGATTTTGGAAAATTTGGAGGCCAAGTCAATACCCCAAGCTTGTTGTTGTCCATTCCTGAACCATTTTTGTTTTGTGGCAGGGCGCATTGTCCTGCTGAAGGGGCCATGGCCACCAGGGAATACCATTGCCATGGTCTGCAACAATGCTTAGGCAGGTGGTACATGTCAAAGTAACATTCACATAGGTGGCAGGGCACAAGTCTTCCCAGAACATTGCCCAAAACATCACACTGTCTCTGCCGACTTGCCTTCTTCCTATAGTGCATCCTGGTGGCATGTGTTCCCCAGGTAAGCGATGCGCACGTACCCAGCCATCCATGTGATGTAAAAGAAAACCTGATTTATCAGACAAGGCCACCTTCGTCCATTGCTCCTAATCCAGTTCTGATGCTCACATGCCCACTGTTGGTGCTTTCGGCAGTGAACAGGGGTCAGCATGGGCACCCTGACTGGTCTATGGCTATGCAGCCCCATATGCAACAAACTGTGATGCACTGTGTATTCTGACACCTTTCCATCAGAACCAGCATTAACTTCTTGAGCAATTTAAGCTACAGTAGCTCGTCTGTTGGATCAGACCACAGGAGCCAGACTTCGCTCCCCACGAGCATCAATGAGCCTTGGCTCATGAATCTCATCAAGCATTTTACATTTGTTCCAAAATAATAACTCAAGGCAGAAACAGTTTAAACAATATATTTTATTTGTGAACTTATGTTCAGCTATACTTTTTAATAGTTAACTTTTAACTATTTTTGAATTTTTCAGATCATCAGTCATCAAAGCTCAGTAAATATTGGTCACAGACAAGATTAACTTTAAATTTCACAGCTGATTGCTTACTAAAAACTTCCACAGGTCATGTTTTCATGGCATTTTAAGTCTTATTTTGACATAATAAAGTGGTTATATCTAAGTATGTCAGTTGTTTACTTGTTTACTAACTTAAATTAGTCTTCCCATTATATTGCTGATTTATATTCACTGATTATATTCACTGATTTGCAGATGCAGAACATACACCAGGGTTGCCAGGTTTTCACAGCAAAACCCGCCTAATTGCTACTCAAAACTAGCCCAATCGCGTTTCGAGGGGTTACGGGCTTACAGGGGTTGCCTGTAAAAATCGCATTCCGGGGGATAAAATACACGCTTTATGCTGGTGTTCCCCTGGTAAATTCACATTTAAGGGGTTATATATGACGTTACTAGGGGTGCTTCAACCCGTGGACATCAAAAGCGACCTGTGGCAACATTGTTAGCCCAATTCCATGGGGAAACCGCGGACTTGGCAACACTGACATGCACAAACATAAGAGGGGGGATCTATCCCATGAACCAATCACAGCCAAACATAATCAGCCATATCCATTCATATCGCGATGGAGGCATTGACTCCTCTCACGTGACTTTCCCCCATTCATTCTCAGTTACCCCACAGCAAACCCCACACGATTGGGTCTGTTAAAACTCAGGGGGGGCAAGAGAGATGCAAATCCCCGATACCACTTTACCTGCTGGAATCACTGTTGGACTTTTTTTTTTTTTTTTTTTTGAAAAACGAGCAATTTCAATGCTTTTTAATGTTATATTTTGTAATATTGGCATTGTTTTATTTTTGTACTATATATTTTTTTTTTCTCATCCAATATTTTGTGGAGACACTGCCTCCCTTATACCTCCAATGTTTTAGAACTCTTCTGAAGAGATACAATGATGTGGTTTGTTGTTGAAAACCTCAGACATATGACCACCGGCTTTCGAACCAGTATGTACTTTCTCACTAAACACACTAACCCATTTAACAGTCTGTTGTAAGAACAGCGCCTGATTCAAGATCCATACAGATACACAATCAGTTTATCAGACCCTGATACTATGTAATCATTAAAATCGCACACAAAATGCTACAGGGGAAATTATTACACAACTTGTCTGAATGTTCTAGGGTGTGCGTGTGTGTGTGTTCTGGAAGTTTATACACATGACTTGTTGGAACAGATTAGGGCTGACTTCACACGCATTGTACTGAGAGTGAGCGTACTATGAAAACAAATAGATTTATTTTTTATGCATTTACAAAGAAGCTGAATGGAATCTTAATAGCATGACTGGGTTTTTAATTTTTTATGAATGTTGCTTCCAGGATGTTTGCTTATAGCTGTTAATCAAGTGAATACTAGGACATTACTTCTTGGCTACTAGGATGTTGCTATGCAATTTAGCTTACTCCAAGGCAGCTGCGTGGACATTTTGGGTAGTTGCTAGTATGTCGATTGGTGATATGGATATTAGAGTGTTCTGAGTGGTTGTTTACTCTCTGATATCTTGAGGGGCTTTCGCAATGGGTAGTTATTGGAACTTAGTTATAGGAACTAGCTACCAGGGTGGTCCCTTGAAAACTATATTTTGGTTGTATTTGCTCTGGCAGTAGGAACTCTGAAGTAAACTGGAGGATGCAAAAGTGCCTGGACTGAAGTATTTTTTAATTTCTGATTGTACGGTTTTATATTGAAATTAACTGATTTAAAAAAAAATTATCAAACAATGAAGTACCTTTACACTGAAGAAAGAACCTGAGGCAAAGCAGCTTTCTGTTTGAAAGTAGTAACGTTGAATGAATCTATTCGGTCAAATGATATGGCAAAATGTGGTCTGAAATAGTTTGCGATTCAGTTTGATACATTCTGATGGTTCACTAATGCACTGAATAGTTTGCAGTGGTTTCTCACACTGCAAAACACTCTGTGTAAGCTACAAAGATGACAATTTGTGGAAACGGTGACGCCATGCGCATACATATTACGTATTCGTCATAGTGTTTTTTTTTTATAAGTGACATTGCCAACTACTGCCCAGCTAACTTTCCCACAGTTTTCATTAACATTTCTTTAAAGGTATTTAAAGGTTAAGGCAAAACATTCTTACAATAATGTTTATAGAATGTTCTAATAACATTATTAATGGTTTATTTACATTCTCGTAATGTTAAGAGAAAACATTCTTATATAACAACATTCTCTGAACATTCTTTTGATGTTATTTGTACACAGTTGAGGTTCTCATAGTGGTAAGAGAAAACGTTCTTAGGGCAACATTCTCTGAACGTTCTTTTGATGTTATCTGTACATGATTGAGGTTCTTGTAATGTTAAAAGAAAACTTTGTTACAGCATATGTATTTAAGAAACATTCTCCAAATGTTGCTAGAAAAAGTTTTTAGAAATATAAGGTTCTCATAATGTTATGAAATAACGTTGTCATAACAGGTATAAAGGATCAAACGGAATGTTTGTCCAGTGCTTGTATAATCAGTAAAAAATGTTTTCAAAACATAAAATATGGGTCTATCAAACAGAGAGAGAACATTCAAATATAAGGTTCTCATAACATTATGACAATGGTAGATTGGGATGTTCTTTAATGGTCACATAACCAAGAAAAAATGTTCTTCAAACATTAAAAACTGGACGTTTCTAACGTTTACAAAACATTAAGAAATAACGTTCTCATAACAGGTATAAAAGATCAGTGACAATGTTTGTCCAACGTCTGTATAATTTGTAAAATATATATGTTCTCATAACATAAAATATGGGTGTTTCAGATGTTCTCAGTGGTTCTCATAACGTGATGACAATGGTAGTTTAGAATGTTCCTCAAACATAAAAAAAACTGGACCGTTTGACCATTTACAAAACATTCAGAAATAATGTTTTCATAAGTTTCAAAGTCCCGCCCAAACTCTAGCAGACCCAATCACAATTTCACAATTATGACACCACACACCATTTTGATAGCATCAAATAACTACTTAAAAGCAAACCTTTTACAAACACAAGCACCTGAACATACATCAGCATAAGAACTACCTAAAATTGTAGTACAAAAATAAAACAGTGCCAATATTACAAAATATAACATAAAAAATTGTATAAATCACTTAACTTTTAACTAAAGTTACAGCAGGAGTCCATGTCTCTCCCACCTTCTCTGAGGCCATTGAGTTTTAACAGACCCCCTAACATGTGCAATGAGCTTGTTCGGGGGTAATTGGGGAAATTTCATGTGAGTGGAGCAGTGATGGGAATAATGGCGTAATAAACGGCATTATTTTTTTCAGTTTCCCCTGTTACAACGCCATTAACGTTACTGACAATAAAATGTGGCATTACTATAATTTATTATAATATTATTATCATTTTATTTTTCAGTTCATCTGAATGGATGCGCAGCGTACCTGTATTTGACGAACCGTAAACTATAGTGTGAAGAAATCTATGGAAGGCACACGACTAGACGTCGCTTTGTCTCACACACACGCATGGAAAGATACAGAGCAAGAGAGACTGACATACCATGCAGAATTAATGCACTACATGTAAACGATATTCTCTGCTGTATTTTCCTGTCAAAATAATAGAGCTCCTCTGGAATTCTTCAGCTTTTAAGAACTGCCGGTTTCTCCGTAGGCAAAACTAATATGCAAACGGCAATCTCATTGGCTGGCGCTCACCTATTATCATCCCTGTTTTGATTTCAGCAAATCTGTTTGAGCGAACGCAGACAGCGTGATTAATATTCATGAGCCCAGGAGCTCATTAATCCTTGTTAATCCAGTGCTTTTATATTGTTATTAGTAGTAGAACTCATAGTAGTTTTGTTATCTAAATTATCACAATGTCACAGTATAATGCTTGACTGACTGATGCTAAGTGTACTTTCAGATATTTAAAAAAACAGTGCCATCAAGATTTATATATGTACAGTAGTCAACATTTAAAGTGGATCAAAACCTTTCATCAAACTTGTCCGAAAACCAAATCAATACCCATTCCTGTCTTAGACAACTTAGACAGATTAACTTTTTTGATCCACTTCAAATGGTGACTACTATATAATAGTATATCAGATATTTAATTGTAATGCCACGCCAGCAGACGGAGCCCTCACCCATGGACTGATTGTTACCGCTCCCTATAATGCTTCTCTGGTTACTTCCTGTTTGGTGGCCATTTAAGGAGGCCTATACCAAACAGGCCCTTGCGAAGTATTGTTTTGCCTGTGCGGACTCTACCAAGCGTTTTTCCTATTTCATAGCCTTGTTTTGTTATTGCCACGGTTTTGTTTCATTGTCATAGTTTTGCCTTGTTCCTTGCCATAGTTTTTGCCTTGTTTCATTGCCTTGTTTTATTTGTTACTTTTGGAATGTCCTCTTATATTTTGACCTTTTGCATGTTTATTGGATCACGCTTTTGTCTTGCCCTGGATGTTACTGTTTGCTGGTGTCTGACCCTGCCTGTCTTGACTACGATCTGTTTAATAAAGCTCGCACTAAAGATCTACTCACGCTTCAGAAGAGTCCTGTTACAGAATACTTCGCCTACCAAAGATCCAGCGGCTTTTAGTACACAGATCAACCATGGATCCTGCATCACGCCTTTTTCATCTTCACCAAGGTAACCGGCCTATTGAGGATTATATCATGGACTTTTGTGGACTGTGCCACTTGGTGGCTTTCAATGATATGGCGCTTAAAGACATTTTTCGCCATGGACTAAATGAACCCATTCGTTCACAATTACCTGGAGGGAAAATACACTGGACTTTAGAGCAATACATCGACTTTGCTTTGTTGCTGGTGGGTTCACCTTTTACTGTTGGGATTGCGGACGAGGGACCCCGCAATCGTGCTGTAACCCCCATACCACAAACTGCTCATGTCACGTCTGCCAAGCCACAGCCTGCTCACGTCACGTCTGCCAACCCAAAGCCCGCTCACGTCACGTCTTCTGCTCCAAGGCCTGCTCACGCCATGCCTGCCACTCCAGGGCCTGTTCACGCCATGCCTGCCCATCTGGAGTCTGCACCTGTCATGGCCGCCCTCCTACAACTAGCTCACAAGAGGGCTGCCATCTCCAAGCCAGTCCACAAGAAGGCCGTCATCCCAGAGCCAGTCCACAAGATGGCCGCCATCCCCAAGCCTGTTCACAAGATGGCCGCCCCATCTGAATCCCCGGCCAAGATGGCTGCCACACCTGAGCCTCATCCGTCCAAAATTGTCTCATTCAAATCTCACCTCGCCATGTCGCACCCAAAGCAAATCAAGTGATGGTTGATCCTCCGGTGTCAAGTCAAGTCAGGGCTGCACTTTCAGTGCCAAGTCAAGTGACAGCTGTGTTTCCTGAGCCACGTCAAGTTACAGCCGTTACTCCTGAATCAACTCAAGTTACAGCTGCTCTCCATGAGTCAAGCCAAGTCACAGCTGTTGTTCCTAAGTCAAGCCAAGATACAGCTGTTGTTCCTGAGTCAAGCCAAGTTACAGCTGTTGTTCCTAAGTCAAGTCATGTTACAGCTGTTGTTCCTGAATCAACTCAAGTTACAGCTGCTCTCCATGAGTCAAGCCAAGTCACAGCTGTTCTCCATGAGTCAAGCCAAGTTATAGCTGTTGTTCCTGAATCAAGCCACAATACAGCTGTTGTTCCTGAGTTAAGCCAAGTTACAGCTGTTGTTCCTGAATCAAGCCACATTACAGCTGTTGTTCCTGAGTCAAGCCAAGTTACAGCTGTTGTTCCTGAGTCAAGCCAATTTACAGCTGTTGTTCCTAAGTCAAGTCATGATACAGCTGTTGTTCCTGAGTTAAGCCAAGTTACAGCTGTTGTTCCTGAGTCAAGTCACGTTACAGCTGTTGTTCCTGAGTCAAGTCATGTTACAGCTGTTGTTCCTGAGTCGAGTCAAGTCAAGTTACAGCTGGGTTGTCTATGTTAAGCCAAACCACAGCTGATCTCCATGAGCCAAGCCAAGTTACAGCAGATCTTCATGAGCCAAGTCAAGTTACCGCTGTTGTTCCTGAGCCAAGTCAAGCCAGAGCTGACCTCCCTGAGACAAGTCAAGTCACGGCTGATCTTCCTCAGTCAAGTCAAGAAACAGCTATGTTCTTAACAGAACCCCTTCACGACATGGCTGCTAGTACAGGGCCTCGCCAAGCCATGGCCATCCTGCCAGAACCTCACCAGGTACCGTCTGACCTTCCAAAGCCACGTCACGTTCCAGCTGATCCTCTAGATCCTCATCGTGTCTCAGCTGACCTCCAAGAGCCTCGTCATGTCTCAGCTGATCCTCTAGAGCCTTGTTGTGTCTCAGCTGATTCTCTAGAGCCTTGTCACATCTCAGCTGACCTCCTAGAGCCTCGTCACGTATCAGCTGACCCCCCAGAGCTTCATCACGTATCAGCTGACATCCCAAAGCCTTGCCAGATCTTCTCTCAGCTCCCAAGTCACGCAGAGCCCATGCTCCCAAGCCACGCAGAGCCCACGCTCCCAAGCCACGCAGAGCCCACGCTCCCAAGCCACGCAGAACCCACGATCCCAAGCCACATGTCCACAGCGTCCACACCCTCCAGACCGGCAGGCATCCCACTATCTACTGTGCTGCCGGTAATTGCCGGTTGCCATTTTGAGCGTGTGGGCTACACACTGTGCTCCAGAGGCCTCGTCTGACTACGAGCCTGCTCCTGAGGTCTCGTCTGTCCACGAGTCTGTGCCATAGGCCTCTCCTATCCAAGAATTCACGCCAATGCCTCCAGAGGTGTCAGCTTCCGCTGTAGATCCTCCAAAGGAGGCGGCGTCCATTCATGAACTCACTGCCACGTCTGACCATGAGTTTGCGCCAATGCCCCTGGAGGTGGCGGCTCCGACTGCAGAACCCCCTCCTATGAACTCTCTGCCCATCATGTTACAGCCAAGGAGGCCTATCATGAACTCTCTGCCCATCATGTCACGGCCAAGGAGGCCTATCATGAACCCTCTGCCTGTCCTATTACGGCCAAGGAGGCCTATCACGAACCCTCTGCCTACCATGTCATGGCCAAGAAGGCTAATCATGAACCTTATGCTCTGCTATGGATGTCGCTAGTTCCACTGTGGATATTTTTGCTCCTGTCTGCTCTGCTTTCTCTGCCTGCCCCGCCATGGCTGCCTGCTCTCCCTGCTCCACCATGGCTCCAGGCTACTCAGAATCAAACATGGTGGACTTCTGCTCCAGTGTTCCACTGTCTGCCATTCCTCCACGGCCCAGGTCCTCCAAGGTTTCACTGTCTACCACTGTCCCACACCCCAGGTCCTCCAGGGTTCCACTGTCTGCCACAGCTCCATGGCCCAGGTCCCCCAGTGCTTCACTGTCTGCCACAGCTCCATGGTCCAGGTCCTCTAGTGCTTCACTGTCTGCTACTGTTCCATGGCCCAGGTCCCCCAGTGCTTCACTGTCTGTCCCTGCTCCACAATCCAGGCCCACCTCCTCTGCACGGACCTGGCACTCCGTCCCACCCCGTTTTGCCTCTGTTCCCCCACCCTCCTGGACTGTTGTTGTGTTCAGCGCCAGGAGTCGCTCCTAGAGGGGGGGGGTTCTGTAATGCCACGCCAGCAGAGGGAGCCCTCACTCATGGACTGACTGTTACCGCTCCCTCTGCTGCTTCTCTGGTTACTTCCTGTTTGGTGGCCATTTAAGGAGGCCTATACCAAACAGGCCCTTGCGAAGTATTGTTTTGCCTGTGCGGACTCTACCAAGCATTTTTCCTATTTCATTGCCTTGTTTTGTTATTGCCACGGTTTTGTTTCATTGTCATAGTTTTGTCTTGTTTTTTGCCATAGTTTTGCCTTGTTCCTTGCCATAGTTTTTGCCTTGTTTCATTGCCTTGTTTTATTTGTTACTTTTGGAATGTCCTCTTGTATTTTGACCTTTTACTATTCGTGAGAAGTAACTAGTAACTATAACTAATTACTTTTTTAAAATAACATGCCCAGCACTGGAGAGGAGGCAACACCTCCAATGCAATATGATTGGATATGACTGGTTATGATCAGCTGTGAATAGTTCATTTGATAAATCTTGTGTTTGTGCATGTTTTGCATTCAGGAGTCTTAATAAACAACATAATGGGAAGACTAATTTAAAAAGGTTAGTAAACAACTTATACGCTTAGATATAACCACTTTGTTCAAAATAATACTCATCAAAATAAGACTTAAAATGGCATGAAAACATGATCTGTGGAGTTTTAGTAAGTAATCAGCTTTAAAATTTCAAGTAAATCTCAGAGTCTGTTACCAATATTTACCAAGCTTTGATGACCGATGATCCAAAATATTAAAAAATAGTAAAAAGTTAACTATTAATAAGAATAGCTGAACATAAGTTCACAAATAAAATATAATTTTTAAATTGTTACTGCCTTGAGTTGTTATTGTGGAATAAATGTAAAATGCTTAAAAACTTGATGATGCTTGCAAAAATTTGATGAGAGTCATACTTTGCTTTAATAAAAAGAATACTGATTACATTGTTATAGTCAAAATATAAAATATATTCAATTCAAAAAGTGTAAGTAATGTTTATTTAAGCAAGAAAATGTGACTGGGACATGAATTTACATTTGATTTAAAAAAAGAAGAAGAAAAAAAAAAAAAACTTTGAGGACTCCTCATTTCAGAACACCACCACACACAATTGGATTTGAGGTACCATTCATGTTTGTAACATTTGTATGTTTAATAGGGATTGTTCAAATCACTAACCCTAAATACTGTATGAGCAATAGTGTCTTAGAATCTCTAAAAATAAAGCTCATTTTAATGCTTTATGACCAATAATAATGAAAAAAAAAAAAAAAGGTACAATACCTTCCCTTTCAACATGGAGAGATCATCTGGTCCAATAATTTGCAGGTCTTCAGTGGACTGGTCATTCTGTAAAACACACAGTATGGAAAACAAATGGACAGACATTAAAAAGCCCCTGCTGTGGCCCTGTCAGCACATATGATCCAACAATCTCTATAGACATAAGCAGCGCGGACACAATTGACTGCTGTATGCCCGACAGAAGCTGCTTTTGTCTGATGAGACAATTGGGTTGCGTCCTCTGCTCAGGGTCAAGTTGATCTTCTGTGAAGGGGTGAAGTGGCTCTTCTGTGCTTGAGATGAACTTTCCGGATCGGTTGTGTTCAGACAGGAAGTGGAGCCGCTGGCTGATGGACTGGAGGCTCCTCAGGGGCCCATGAGTTAAACACCCGACTTTGAAGACCCACCCAGCCATGACATAAACAACTTGACCTTCACTGTATCCTCAGAGTGGATTCTCTCTGTGTATTTCAACTGTAGGCAGGCACATATTTTGATAATATGTATTAAAAGACAAATTTAATTCACTATAGTGGTACATTTGGATTTTTCTAAAATAGTAGAAAAAAATAGTCTTGAAAACCAGCACACGCCACACACTCAAGTGCGTCTTTTTGTACAAAATTGTGCAAACAGCACCATCTGCTGAATAAACAGTCGGTTAGCAAAAGACGTTTTAAAAAGAATCGGTTTGTAAATAATTGATTCGAACAACACTCTTAAAAATAAAGGTGCTTTAAAAGGTTTTTCACAGAGATGCCATAGAAGAACCATTTTTGGTTCCACAAAGAACTATTCAGTCTAAGGTTCAAGGAACCATCTCTTTTTTACCATTTTATAATCTGAAGAACCTTCTTTTACCACAAAGAACCTTTTGTGAAACAGAAATGTTCTTCAGATGTTAAAGGTTCTTAATGGAACCATTTAAACAAAAAAGGTTCTTCTGTGGCATCGTGAAGAACCTTTATTTTTAAGAGTGTAGTAGCAAATGATTTGTAAATGTGAGAAACTGTGAGGTGAGTGAAATCACTGACACACACACACACACAAAAAAAAACACCTTTCAAATTAAGAACTTAACAGAAACATGCGGATAAAACAGTAGCATTTAACTAAAATATGTACAACAAAAATTAATTTGACTCAGATCAATTCACCAAAGCGATCAATTTATAAGGTCCCAGATGGAAGCATTTATTAATATCATTATTAGGCTTCTGTGTTTCAGTTTTTTTTTTTTTTTTTTTATGCTGGTTTTAGTGAATACAAGTCAGTTACCCTCACTTCCACTAAATGTTTCACAACCACAAAATGTTGCAATATTCTGTCTCATATTTTGAACAGTATGTCTGATTATAAACAAAATATTTTGTGAAATATTTTGCTTGACATAAATGCCACTTATTTTAATATTCTGTTTTCAAATGCAATAAGACATCGAGAGTTGCTTAGAGTGTCTAAATTCTTTTAGCATATATAAGACTGAAGTTTTTGAGGGTAGGTCATCTCATGGTTCTTATTTCAGATTACAATGTTTTCCACAATGCTGAAACAAAATAAACTATTATGTTGCTGATTCCAAAGCAGTTTATCTGGTATTGTCTGTCTTTGCCAAGGTTATTTTACTATCGCGGAGATAGTGTTACTTATTTACAGTATTTATTTATTTGTTTGTTTGTTTTGGATTATTTTTGGATTTTCCATTTTGATTTTAATTTCAGTTAATATTTTAGTCATTTTTATATATATTTTTAACATATTTTTTAGTTATTGTTTTTTAATTGTTTTGTATTTCAGTTTTGGTTTTAGTAGCAGGGTATTGAAGTTAAAACTACATGAAATTTAGACATTATTTAAGTTAACATTTATTTTATTTCAAGTATGTATTTTTTTTTTTACTTGTATATATATATATGTTGGGTACAAAGCATTCATTCTCTGAAAATTCATGGAAATTTGCATGGAAATTAACGCACAGCATTCTGACAGACCTGTTAATTTTTACATTTATTTAGTGAATCCAATTATGTTTGGAAATTCGTAGAAGTCTGATCAGATAATGAATTAAGAAAGCTATGTTACCATGTTTGATGTTGTGTATGACATTGCTTAATACTAACTTATTCGTCACATTTTAATGAATGAATGAATAAATAAATCTCCCAGCTGTGTAAGTTTACCGTATATTTTGGCAAATGTAGTGGTGAAGTACATGGTATATCATCCAGGTATTCAGGCATTTTCATTTGGGAAATATGCATACGGTGCACCATATTGTAGAGCATTAATAGTACAATAACATAGAAATACGCTATTCTTAGCACACAGCATTAGAGCGCCATCTGCTGATCACAGTCGATGACGGTCACTTTAACTATAAACTATTTTAACCCTTTTTGTTGTAGATATACACTAGAAAACAAAACAGGGTCATGAGCATTCTGCTATTAAACAGAAAAAGTTTTGGCTATTATGCTTATGATTTCTGTGTTTCCTCACCAGATAGCTCTTGAAGCGGATGAACTCTACTCTGGTGGTCAGTTGTCTGTTGGCACTGCGGCTCTGAGCTTTAATCGATTCCACCAGGTCAGAACAGAACTTATATCCTCCCTTCAGAACACACAGAACCATCATATCATGATGTCCGATGTCTTCAAGGATGTCTCTAGCCAGACACTCAATCCTACAAATCACATTAGATCACACTGTCACAAACTGTGTGTGTGAGGAGGTCATGTGATGTCATAAATTAGATTTACGGGTCACATGAAGTTAATAGGCAGCCCAAAATTCTTTGGAATGTGATTGTGGGGCTTAGAAAGCACACGACTAAATATTGATTCAAATGAATAGTGGAAAACATAAACTCTATATATTAGATTTTTTTATGTATTAATTCGGTTTCAATACAAAATGACAGAATATTTAAGTAACAGAAATATTACAATGAGATCTCATTAATATCTAAATAGTTTCTCATAAACAAGTCTTTTGCTCCTAGATTTTTCTCCTGAAAAACAATACAGCAATAGTACAGCATTTGTTTGTGGAGGTGTTGTGTGTCCAGCAGTGTGTTTACCTGTTCATAATGACTCCATGAGGGATATACACACACTCCAGATCACCCCGGTAATGCTCAGGAAAATTAAACAGCTCCAAACTATAACCTGACCAGCCGTCTTTAATCTAAACCAACAACCAAAGGAAGAATAAAAAATGAAATAGTTCATAGTAAAGTTTAGTTCAAGTAGAAATGACAAAATGCAAAAAAAAAAAACAATCAGTAAGTAGAGATGCGAAATTAACAAGCTGTTAGTTGTAATTGCAGTGAGTAAAATTCAGTATGTTAGGCATATTTACCACTACGCCTGGTTCTTTTCTCTGGTCAGCTGCCATGTCAGTGCTCATATGTGTGAGAGTGAAATAAACTGTGATGCTCACTGAGAAAGGACCAGACGTTTGCGCTCCCACCCATTTTACATTAATAAACAGAGTGGGAGGTGTTTTCAGTGTTTTCATTATTGAAATACTTTCCTTTTTGATAGACACAGGCAAAGTTTTGTTAAAAATATTTTTTAAAGCTTTTATAGATTGTATTTTGTTCTGTCACATGAGACACATTAGATGTTTAACTGAAGTCATGCTGCTCATAACTGGAAACGGACACTTCAGCACAACAGAATATCATTCATTATAGACTCATTTATTGCTCTTCTGAATTTGGACACACAGATAAGCCTAAAAAAAAAAAAAAAAAAAAAACTTTGACTAGTAATCAACACCAATGCATATTTCTCCATAATCACAATATTCAACAAGAGGGGGAAAAAGCAGGTTCAACAAACCATCAACACTTCTGATCAAACGTTTTTAAGATTCTTTTTGTTTGTTTGTTTGTTTGTTTGTTTTTTTATTCATCAAAGATGCATTAAACTGATCAAAAATGACAATATAATTTCTAATGTTACCAAAGTGTCTTTTGATCATTTGATTCACTACAGAATACTGAAAAAAAAAAAAGTATCATGATTTCCACAAAATAAATAAATAAATAAATAAATAAATAAAAAAATCAGCATATTAGAATGATTTCTGAAGGAACATGTGACACTGAAGACTGGAGTAAATTCAGTTGTGCCATCACAGGAATAAATAACATTTTAAAATATAAATGGAAAATGTTATTTTATTAAGAAATATTAAGGTATTTAAAGTTGTAATATTTCACTAGTACTGTTTTTACTATATTTTTGATCAAATAAATGCAGCCTTGGTGATCAGTGTTCTCATGAAAGTTTAAGACACTGTTTTTGGGAATAATGTTCACTGATGAATCATAAACAGGAAATATTTAAAAAAAAAAAAAAAAAAAAAAAAAGTAGTTCATTTTGATTTCATGTTGACTTTAAATGGATGGAATCGCTCAGAGACTATTGAGTTGATCTAACACAATCTTTATTGCACTCCGACATATTGTTGTAAAGCTTTACTGAAGCCTTTCAAACTATTTCTGAAGTACCACACGAGAGGATGAGTAAAGACACTGGCAGTTTTGCCCGTTTCATATGTTATTCTTGGATATTTGCTGAATTCAGGGGCGCTAGCTAACATCACATTCAGTTATTAGCAATGTAGATGGTTTTGTGTCGCTCAATCAGCTCAATATCTTTTTCCAGCTGCTTCATTTCCTGCTCCAGACGCTCTTTTCGATATTTTTTTGGAGCTGTGTCTGTGACAACAGAGAGGCCCTGGTACTGGTGATGAAGGTCGTCCCAATTCTTCTTCAAAGCCTGCCAAAAGTCATGAAGTCATCAGACAATTCTTGTAATAATAATAATAATAATAATAAAGTATAATTCTTATACACTACCATTCAAAAGTTTCAGGTCAAGCAAATATTTTTTTAAGAAACTGATACCTTAATTCAGCAAAATGCATTAAATTGTTTAAAATGATCAAGTAAAACATTTTTGATGTAACAAAAGATTTATTTTTTAATAAATGCTACTTCCTACTCTTAAAAAAAAAAAAAAAAAGTCAGTTTTACAGTTTTTTTTACTCTATATTTGTTCAAATAAATGCAGTGCAGCCTTTGTGAGCATAAAAAACAACAACAACAGCAGATTATTGGAGTGTTTTGTTTTGTGACCCTGGACCACAAAACCAGTCATATGGGTCAGTTTTTTTAAATTGAGATTCATACATCATCCAAAAGCTGAATGACCATGAATTAAATGAAAATAAGCTTTTCATTGATGTATGGTTTGTTAGGATAGGACAGTGTTTGGCCGAGATACAACTATTTGAATATCTGGAACCTGAGGGTGCCAAAAAAAAAAAAAAAAAAAAAAAAAAAAATCAAAATATAATTGTCTTTAAAGTTGTCCAAATTTAAGTTTTGATATATTTACAGTAGGAAATTTACAAAATATCTTCATAGAACATGATCCTTACTTAATATTCTAATGATTTGTGGGATAAAATAAAAATTTTGACCTATACAATATATCGCTGGCTATCGCTACAAATATACTACTTAAGAAATTTCATATTTAATTTAATGTGTTGCTTTCTGTTTATTTGGGAAATGTCATGTTCATTATTTTACATTTATTCATATAGAATTATTCACTTTATACAAACTGAGAAACACCTACAAACAAGCAATTTTTCAAACAAGCTTTTTCATTACTCAATGAAAAGTGCTAAAGGAAGACAATGTGCTTTCCATTAGAACACAGACTATAAACAGTTAGAAATGGTTTCACTCAGATTTTATTCATATTTGATTACCTGTAGGATGTTGTCGCGTTCTTCATCCGAGAGCTGTTTCATGGCCCCTTCTCTCATTCGTTCCTTGACATAGTTGTCATATTCCTCTTGTGCTTTCTTCACTTCCTCTTTGCGCTGGAGCAGGTACTCTGGAGTTTGACCATAGTCCTGCGAACATGCATAACAAACAGGTCTAAGGCTTTTCTTACTATTTTTTCTCTATTCAGTATGTACCGTGAACGGTATGCTTCGTGTGCATGGAATACAAGAGCATCTGAAACATGGAGCTCAACATTCCATCTTTCCTCTCACCTTCTTCTTTATGTATTTGGGGACGAGACCAGAGTTCTCTAACGGTTCTTTGTCTCCCTTTTTGGTATAAGCATACACAGGCTGCGGTTTCTTCGGGACTGCCATGATGTTCTCAACAGCATTGGTCTTAATGAAGTTCTTGTTGGTGTGGAGACCCATGAGTGGCTTGTCTGTCCTGGCAGGTATTGGTGGTTTACTACAGAGCTCATCATCTTCATATTTAAATGGTTTCTCTGAAACAGTACAAATAAACGATCCAAGCAAAATTAGTATAAGAATATAGTTTCAGTGGTCTCACCACCTCTGCACATGAAATTGGCATGTATGATTGCAATGAAAATATATTTATCTGTATTTAAAAAGGTCAGTTTTATATATCAATTCTCAGAATGTCTCAAACACCAAATGCAGGACATGTACTCTCAGGGAGTTTGGGTTCCTTGGAGTGTTTCAGCAGATATTTCTGTGGTGACGGCACATCCACCTTTGCTGGTCCCATAGTTTTACTGGGGGCTTTGTTCACCTCTTTCTCCAGCTTCACTTGCTCCCTGAACTTTGACATGTACCTGAAAATTAAGATATTAGAATGTTATGTTACGTAAATGATTATACAATTAATGGGAATAAAGCAAAGCTGACCAAATTCTAGTACAAATACTTCATTTAAACATACGTTTTAAAAAAATAAATTTCACATTATGGTTATGAGAACTGTGGAATTGTGCTTAATTGTAACAATGAAAATGCATCCTGTTTTCTTACGTTTTAAGGTGAGAAAATAGTGTTACAATGAGAAAATAATAAAATATTTTCTAAAATATCAAAGAAAAAAAGAGCCAAAGAGAGAAATCACTTTATAATAGTTACTTTACCAAGTTACTTTGGTCCAATATTAATGTGATCTCAAAGCAGTCTGAAACTGTACCTGGGTGGTTTTATGTGCTTCTCTTCCTCTCTAGGAATAAGGTTATAGATGCTCTCTGGAGGATAGATTGTGTCGCTCATGATAGCTAATCGAGATAAAAAAAAATAAAAGAGAAATAGTCCCGCTTTGCAGACGGTAGTGTTTTTTATTAACGTAATGGCCGATGGAATCGGTGTTGTTTAACAACCGTCTCTATGACAACCACTGCTAAGCAACATTAAACACTTTTCCTCTTAATAATAGTAATTATTAATTTCAAGTTTTCATTTAAGTTTAAATAGTTACCTTTAAACACAACACGATATGCCACATGCAATGCTAAATCATTATTTTATTTTTATTATTTGAATGTAATTGTATTGGCCAATGAGAGCCGTTTACTGCGCAGCACGCAAACGGAAAATGTCCTTTAGCAGTTTCCGTACTGACGCGGTTTGTTTACATTGTATGTCACACGCCATGAGCGCATGTGAAACTGAGGTTACATAGATAAACGCTGTTAGGTAAACCTTACTCTTTAAACTCTACATTTTGCCATACATTTGTGTAACGTTACATCTATTTAGAAAATTCTTTCGGAAATCGTATCAGAAAACATTACGTTCAAACCTGATGTTCTGCAGATAGACAGACAGACTGTTAGATAGCCAGAATTATGCCATTATTGATGGTATATTTCAATTATATAATTGAAATACGGCTAATTATTCATTTGAATTAGAATTGAATTATTTTATTCAAATTATTCAATTATTTACATAGCAGGTGAATACTGACATTCATTTACATTTCGATTTGAAATTGATAAAATATTCATCTATTTTCTAATTTCATTTTATTGCAATTGATTCATCCTCGCACATGTTCTTTCTTTCTTTCTTTCTTTCTTTCTTAATTCTTTTCTTAATTTTTAATCAAATTATCCTGGTCTTCCAGTGAATTAGCAGACGTCTCTCTGGTGATGTATGCCAGATTCTCCGATCATTTAGTCTGGTTAAAACCCACCTCTGCAAACTTGCATTCACCTGTGTCCATTTTTTAGAGCAGTGCCCATATCTCAGAATTAACTGAGTGGAACCAAGTCCCTGCCCTACATTTTCAAAAATTTCTTACACTCTAAAGTACATCACAATGCGGAAAAAAAATAGCCTGTCTGTCGATACTTTAAGGCCCTGTCTTAAATGGCACATTTCACGTGCATTTGCGATAATGTAGACTCACAATGGCCATTGCGTGCACATGTTGGTTAAGCCCACTAGAGCAACTTTTCTGCAGAATTTAGTTCCAACCCTGCTTCAACCCACCTGCCTGTAATTATCAAGTAACCCTGATTAGCTGAATTAGCTGGTTCAGGTGTCCCAATTGTCATTTTAGGTTTCAGAAGGGTGCTCATCATGAGTTCTCCCTTTGTTGCACACTTTTGTGGTGCTTCAAAGCAGACTTCTACCCAACAGTCAAAACAGCATTAAAAGAAGAAAAAAATAAGTTTGGAAGACCATGAGAGCTTAGTGTGCTATTTGGGGAAGGGCCTAAATACTTACTAAAACAAAATAAATTATATAGATCAAATCAACAAAATAATAGGAATAGATTCATACATTTTGTATTTTCAAATGCTTTATAATCTTACTATTACATCTACTGCAATGTTTTTAATTCTAAAACATATTTCTGCCTCCCAGATTATATAATCTTATTTCCAAGATGATCCCTGCAACTTTCGGTCAGCTGTTGGCTAAAGCTAGGAAGCTGAGGACCCACCTGTTATTTGCTCAGTTTGGTTCATCATACTTCACTACAGCACGACTGTCAAATCAAATATCTAAACCTCATGAGAAAAACATTCTCCTGATGGGTCCTCCTGGAGCAGGGAAAACCTGTGTAGGGCGGATGGTAGGACAAAAACTAGGGATGCCTGTTATTGATATAGATGATGACGTTCTTGAAAGGACATGGGGAATGAGTGTGGCAGAAAAGCTATCTGAGATCGGTGGAGATGGTTTCATTGAAGAAGAAGGTAAAGCGGTGTGTAACTTCACTGCTAGTGGAAGTGTTATCTCACTGACCGGCTCCAATCCACTGCATCCAGATGCCATGCAACATTTGAAGCGAAGTGGAGTGGTCTTGTATCTAGATGTGGATACAGAAGATATCATGCAGAGACTCTCTCAAATGAAGGTGAATAGGATTGTGGGTCAGGATGTTGGTGTTTCTATGAGAGAGATATTACAGTACAGGAAACAGTTTTATGAGAAATGGCTGGATGCACGAGTGCTTTGTGGCACAGGAGACTCCGTGGAGAACGTGGCTGATAAAGTCCTCAGGACTCTGGGTAGATACGAGGATTCAGAATCGGAGATGTTCATTTCAACTAGGGGCCAAGTGTCAAGTGACCCCAAGTTCTTCAGCGATGTTGTCATAGAGGGTCTTGCACCAGATGGAGGGCTTTATGTACCAAAGAAAGGATTCCCCAAACTGGAACCTTCTGAATGGTTGAGAATATCCAGCATGCCATATGCCATGAGAGCTGTGGCCATACTTGAAAACTGTATCCATCCTATGGATGTCTCCCCTGTGGAATTGGGCACAATGGTGCATCACGCTTATGGCCAGAACTTCGCCAATCAGTCGGTTGCACCTCTAAAGCACCTCACTGATCATCAGTACATTCTAGAACTCTTTCATGGCCCCACTGCTTCTTTTAAAGACCTGGCATTGCAGTTAATGCCTCAGCTGTTTGCCCATTGCCTTCCACAGATGTGCAACTACTTGATTCTAGCGGCCACATCCGGAGATACAGGAAGTGCGGTGCTGAACGGCTTCCAGAATCTTAAAGACAGTGACCGTGAGAGAATTGCCGTGCTTGTGTTCTTCCCTGAGAAAGGAGTGAGTGAGATTCAGAAGCTACAGATGACAGGATTTCAAGAGGGCAATGCCAAGTCCATCAGCGTCCTGTCCGATTTCGACTTCTGCCAGAGGAGCATCAAACGAATGTTTGGGGACTCAAGCTTAATGGGACATCTAGCTGTGGAATATGGCACGGTTCTAAGCACCGCAAACTCGATAAACTGGGCCCGACTGCTTCCTCAGGTGGTCTATCACTGCTCAGCGTACCTGGACCTGCTTAGAAATCGCATGTTGACTTTTGGAGACCCCATTGATGTGTGCATCCCTACTGGAAACTTTGGCAATGCCATGTCAGCCCTGTACGCCAAGCAAATGGGAATCCCCATACGGAAGGTGATCTGTGCATCCAATCATAACTGCATCATATCCGACTTCATCGCTAGTGGAGAGTATGATCTCCGCAACAGGAAGCTGCTGGTTTCAAGCTCTCCTGCCATTGATATCCTGAAGTCCTCTAACCTTGAGAGGTTCATCCATCATGTATCCAGTGGCAATGGGAGTCTGGTGAAAGATCTGTTTTTGAATCTAGAAAGTGAACGATTTTTTAAGGTATCTGAGACTTTACGGCAGAAGATAAATTTGGAAGTTCAAGCTGGATGGTGCTCAGAAGACGACTGTTTGAGGGCCATCCATGAGGTGTATACAACAACAGGCTATATAATGGACACTCACACAGCGGTTGGTAAAGTAGTCGCCGATCGTATACATGACAAAACCTGCCCGCTTGTGATATGCTCCACTGCACACCATGGGAAGTTTGCTCCGGCTGTCTTAAAAGCCCTTCAGTGTCAAAATATCCCACAAGACCCTGTTGAGCAATTGGATGAACTCTGCACCATTGGAGGTCGAGAGCAGATGCATGAAGCTTTGCTGAAGTGCATGAGGGATAGCGGAAATCATCCACACAAAATATGCCAGGCTGACTTTAACAAGCTTGCAGATGAAGTAGAAACTATGGTACAAGACTCATTTTTGAGAGTCCAGTGACCTGAAATACCTGCAAATGTCCACTAGATGACAATGTCTGTCAAGAAACCCCAAACATTACGGTTTATGAATCACATTTTGTCAATTTGAACACAAGGTGGCAGTAATGTACTGGGATATAATTTCAATCCATTTTTTGTTACCCAAGTACATAAACTAGCTTTACCTTTCATTTTTTTCTCAGTTTATCAAATGTTTATAACTGCAAAATGTTTATAATTTATACTGATGGTTGCTAAAATTACTGTAACAGCCTACAGATAAAAATATAACAATTTATTGATCATTGCTCTTTCATAGTATTGCTGTTGTTGCTAAGTTTGGCTGTTTAAGGGTTTAAATACAAATGAATAAATCCGAAAAGAAAAAAAAAAAAAAAAGTTTTTTCTTCTTAAAGGTATGGTTCATTAAAAAAGTAATAATTCTGTTATCATTTACTCACCTTCATCTTATTCCAAACGTGTATGATGTTTCTTGTCAAACACAAATTTCAAACTGTTTTTTTTTCTTCCATTAAATGGAGGTCAATTCTAACCAAAACTGTTTGCTTACCAACATTCTTCACAATATATTCTTCTGTGTTGTGCAAAAGAAAGTAATCCATAAAGTTTTGAAATGACATGAGGGTAAGTAAATGACAAATTTGTATTTATTTATTTATTTTTTAGGTGAACTATTCCTTAAGTTACAAAACATAGATACAACCCCAATTCCATAAAAGTTTTGTGTAATGCCATAAAATCAAGAATATGCTATCTGTTCAGTCTCTTTAACCTTTATTTAATTGACTAAAGTACAAAGAAAAAAATTCCAATGTTTTCACTTTTAATTTTATTTTGTAAGTACAACCAAATTTAGATTTTCATGGCTGCAACACACTCCAAAAAAGTTGGGACAGAGGCAAAATAAAAGTGAAAAGGTTATAGAATATCCAAATTAAAACAATTTACAGTAAGCAGGTAAAATGGAAATAGGTCAGGATTTCATGTTTGGGTAAAAAAAAAAAAAAGGAGCATTTCAGTTGGATCTTGGCTCATCACTTTGTGCCAAATTTTATGACAAAAGTATCAAACAAATCAAAAATCACATTGCTTAATAGAAAATCACAAATAATTTATGTCTTTCACCAACTACCTCGCATTATATTGTGAAAAGATTCAGGGAATCCAGAGAAATGTCAGTCTTTGTAGGGCAATGCTGGACACCTCAGGTGAATGTGGATGACCTTTGAGTCCTCAGATGGCCTTAATTATTACCACGTGGGCTCAGGAGTATTTGAGAAAAAAAACCCCAAAAAACTGTTACTTTACACATTCAGCAGCTGCAACAATAAATGCAACTTGAATTTCTGTTACTCTAGCAGAAAGCAATACATAAATTGTATACAGTGATGCTATGGGGTTCTCTGGACCAGAGCTCATCTCAGACAGTCAAAAAGACAATGGAAATGTGGTTAGACAAGTCAACATTTCATCTTGTTTTTGGGAAAAAATGGACATCAAGTTCTCAGTACCAAAGACCAAAGGGACCATCCAGACTTTCATCAGTGACAGATGCAAACGCAAACGACTGTCATGATATGGGGGTGCAGAAGAGCCAACGGCATTGGTGACTGAAATTTGTGCAAGGTACCATTGATATGGAGGCATGTATTGGGATTGTACAGACACATACAGTATACTGCCATCAAGATGACGTCTTTCATGGGAAGTCCGTGATTATTAGAGCAGGACAATGCCAGGTCTCATTCTACATCTGCTACAACAGCGTGGTTTCGTAGACTGACCTGAGTGTTTTGCAGCCATGAAAGAAACCGTTATGCTGCGGTGATAAATATTACCATGTGGGCTCAGTAGTATTTCGGAAAAAAAACTTGTTACTTAACACATTCAGCAGCTGCATCAATAAATGCAACTTGAATTTCTGTTACTCTAGCAGAAAGCTATACATCAATTCTATACAGTGATGCCATGGGGTTCTCTGGGCTAGAGCTCATCTCAGATAGTTGAAAAGACGATGGAAATGTGTTTAGACAAGTCAGCATTTCATCTTGTTTTGGGGAAAAAATGGACATCGAGTTCTCAGTACCAAAGACCAAAGGGACCATCCAGACTTTCATCAGCGACAGATGCAAACGCAAACGACTGTCATGATATGGGGGTGCAGCAGAGCCAGCGGCATTGGTGACTGAAATTTGTGCAAGGTACCATTGAAATGGAGGCATGTATTGGGATTGTACAGACACATACAGTATACTGCCATCAAGATGACATCTTTCATGGGAAGTCCATGATTATTAGAGCAGGACAATGCCAGGTCTCATTCTACATCTGCTACAACAGCGTGGTTTCATAGACTGGCCTGAGTGTTTTGCAGCCATGAAAATCAAAACTTGTTTATATTTCCAAAATAAAATTAAATGTTGGCCAGTGAAAACATTGGAATTTTTTTCTTCGTACTTTAGTCAATTAAATAAAGGTTAAAGAGAATGAACAGATAACATATTCTTGATTTTATGGCATTTCACGAAACGTCCCAACTCTTCTGGAATTGGGATTGTATGTGTATTGAAGAAACTGACAGATCCTTTGTCCCAAAGGTGTTTATATGCAAAGCTGAATCGAGTACAGGCAGAAATGTAGTTATGCTGATTGTGTTTAATTTAAACCATTTATGATGAAATCGCAGATGAAATAAAAACACCTTCTGTTTACTTAACTTTAGAGGTTGTCGTCTTATGGTCATGCGTGTAAATGCGCTTATTTGCTTAATTCACAAGAAAGACATCAACACTGAAGGCTTTCAGTTTATTTTGGTTACTTACATATTCATCCTCTTTTCTCCAAGTGAGGAAAACAAATCATAACAAAGGTGATGATAAAATAGTTTGTATTCTGAGAGGTGCCACAATATGACTATTCTTGCTGAGTCAGTAAACAGCAATCCCATCATTCTCTTGGTCCCCAGTGATTTTTCATTGCTCGTTTCAGATCGCAGTAACCGTGCCCTCCGCAGCTCTGCTCCACACAGGAGAACAAAATACCTTCAAATGCTTTATGTACAAGAAACACTCACATATTCAGAGACTTAAATGATATCTGAGTAACATTTATACATCAAGCAGACAAGACTGAGATCTCACTCACAAAACTACCGGATATGAAATGCAGGTCGGGACATTCAAGCCGTCAAAAATACTATGCAGATATTTGACCATTTTTAAAAAATAGCTTTTGAGTTGCAAATGGTTTTTCGACATGCATTATGAATGCATCAAGATTAAACATGAACATTTCATTCGAACAAAATCAAACAGTTCATCCTCAAGAGCTTTTATAGGCAAAAGTTACAACCAATAACTGTTCATACACAGTGCTGTGCAAAACATATACAGTAACCATACCTTACGTGACTTAAATAATGAAAATGCCACTGTTGTAATGTGAAACATTTGCACAGCACTGTATTTCATGAGAGTTAAAGGGACCGCATTCTGTCATCATTACTCAACATCATTGCAAACCTGTATGACCAACTGTACTTTCTTCGAAGGCTTGTTTCGAAGGCATCTACAGAAGAAAATCAGTCATACAGGTATGGAAAGACACACGTGTCGAGTCAAGGTCAGAATTTTTGTTTCGGAGTGCACTATCCCTTTAACACAAAGGAGCGTTTCCTACCCTACTTAATATACTTTTTATGTACAGATTTGTTTTGGGCATGAATTAACAAATGTTCTACAAAGTGTCTGTAAAGCCTCAGAGGGGCTTTAGTTTAATACTGAGGTAATGTTGAAATCATACATTTTAATTTCATGCTCCATTACTCGATCCTTAAACTGGTTGGAAAACCGCTATTAGCAGGATGCGAGCGAGTTTGTTTTCGTTGATGCTAAAACAACACTGGCTCACACGCGCGCAAAGGAAAATAACAATGTTATTACAGTCAGTAATGTATTCCGTGATGTCATCGACACAATGTAACAAGAGCGTTTTAGATATAGGATTTTAGTCAATCCAACGCAAGCCTGGTGATATTCACAAGGAGGCTCCTCGAAAACGATTGTTCGCCCCCGTAATAAGGCACAGTGACTAAATCAACATAGAGTGCTTTCTTCCGCACCGACAGACCATCACTTCAAGGAAACACACGCTGAGAAGTGGGACCAGCAGTCTTGTACAACTGTCATGGTCTGTGAGAATAATGAGAATCGTTTTTGCTCCCCTTCTGCTTGATGAAGTTTCTGCAATGAATAAACACCATCTAAATACACACTTGAGGCTACAAGATTTCCAAGACTCGGACACGCTTGAACACTGAAAACAAGTTTTATCGATATCCAAGTGAATGGTTTTCATGTGCGACTTTACATTGCAACACCAGACACGAGCACAATTGGACATGAGAAGACCTTTTGAACCACAAATGACACGTTCTCCCGACAACAACCCCCCTTTGCCCAAAACACCAAATATCTATTTGAATCAAACACCGAACGACCCCTCAAGTCTCGCTGCTTCAACTCCTACGAGTCCCACAGCTCTTAGGGATTCAAAGGCCATCGCGCTTGGCGTTCAGTTAATATCGCAGCGTCTCATTCGTCAACGTGATGGACAGACCAGAGACTCCTAACACCTTCAGAAGCTCATAAATGGCCTGCCGGGGAGAGCGAGACGAGGTGGCGCCAGCCAGATGCCACGCCGCGCTGCACGGCCGCGGTCTGTCGAGGGTTGATGGATAGTGAGGAGCACCTGAAGGGGAGCCGAGGCAGGAACACGAGGCAGGGGCGGTCTCAGAGTCAGCATGCGACACCGGGAGGGAACTGAAAACTGGAGAGTTCGAATCGATGGGTTGCATATTAGGTGGCAAAAGGAGCTGGCTTTGTGCTTGGACATCATGGAACGGGTGGACTACCCCTCCTCTTCGCTCTCCTCCTCTAGTGCCTCCTCGAACACTCGGTCCGGGAGCCGGAAACACTCCTCGAAGAAGTTGACCAGCGATTGACTGAGGTGTTGCCGCGTTCCCTCGTTGTGAATGAAGTGTCCTTCATCTGGGTAGATCTAACACGAGACACGAGACAAGGTAATGAGCTCAATATCGCAGCATGCCAGAATATTACATGTCAGACTGATTCTGCTTCACGCAGCCTCTTGTCAAGTCAGTTTGACATCAGAGGTTAGAGAAATCATCAGTATCTGATTTGTTTACCCTTTGTAGAGTTTTTTTTAGCATTTGCAAGAAATGTCAAGAAACGCAGGATAGTTCCAGGGGTCTCAGTAGTTGATTTTTAATAAAACAAAAAGATTTTTTTCCCCTTTCTTCTTATGCTGCTTCTTTTTATTTATATATTTATTTGCTTGTTTGTATGAAGGTCTTGGAAACTCTTTTCACCCATGCCTTTATGTTATATTTTTACTACTTTTAAGAAGTCTTTTAATAGTTGGTAACAGTTTATCTTATTATTTTTGCTACTTTTTTGTTGCTAAATGTCTTTTAAAACTTTTTAGATTTCCTTGTCTCACCCTGAACCTTTCAACATTATTAATGAAAATCCACCAAAATATGAATATTTATATGCTTAATATTCAAACAAATTGAGTCACACACACACAAACACAAACACACACACACACACACACACACACACACACACACACACACACAAAGGTGTGAACATATTTATTTACGATACATAAAATGCTTACTGTGAAATTAGCTTTATTTTATTCCAAAAAGGTTTTTAAATATAATTTGTACCACATAACATTACTGTAAAATGACAAAGAGGTGAACATTTTTTTATCACCTTCAAAAAATATATATAAACAAAGAAATAAAAAAAAAAATTAAAACACAAGATTTTCTTTCCTGTGATGCATGTACAGTTGAAGTCAAAAGTTTACATACACCTTGGCGAATCTTCAAAATGTTAATTATTTTACCAAAATAAAAGAGATCATACAAAATGCATGTTATTTTTTATTTAGTACTGACCTGAATAAGACATTTCAAATGTATTTTTTTTATTTATTATTATTATTATTATTTATTTTTATTTTTTTACTGATAGTTATTAATGAGTCCTTTGTTTGTCTTGAACAGTTAAACTGCCCTCTGTTCTTTAAAAAAACCCTTCAGGTTCCACAAATAGCTTGGTTTTTCAGCATTTTTGTGTATTTGAACCTTTTTCAACAATGACTGTATGATTTTAAGATCCATCTTTTCACACTGAGGACAACTGAGGGACTCATATGCAATTACTACAGAAGATTCAAATGCTCACTGATGCTTCAGAAGGATATATAATGCATTAAGAGCAAGGGGGTGAAAACTTTTTGAATTTGAAGATCATGGTAAATTTTACTTATTTTGTCTGCTGGGAAACATGTACGTATCTTCTGTAGCTTCTGAAGGTCAGTACTAAATGAAAAAAAAAAAAAATATATATATATATATATATATATATATATATATAATAAATATAGAAAAATATAGAAAAATGTACCCATCTTCATTGTGCTCAAAAGTGTACACCCCTGGCTCTTAAAGCATCATGTTTCCTTCTGAAGCATTTGAATCTTCTTTAATAGTTGCATATGAGACCCTCTGTTGTCCTCATTGTGAGGAACATGGATCTCAAAATCATACAGTCATTGTTGGAAAGGGTTCAAATTAGGGTGACCACCCGTCCCGCTTTGTTTTGTACCGCACAGCATTTTCAACCCTTGTCCCGCACAGTTTGTTGGTTTTAATTATCATATTAAGAAAACGTCCATGCGTTATTTTGCCTTTTTAAGAAAGCTTTTTATTTATTCTTTCTGCAGCGTAGTTTTCAACGCAAAGGATTTGCGGACCTCATTAAGTCATCAAGTCATCATCGACGGAAATGGTCGAGCGGACATGGAAAAACATGATATTCTCCATTCATTTTAACCAATTTTAAAAAATCAATGCAGCTTTCTGACGTGACCTTCTTCTTATTTTAATAGTTAGATTGAGGTGGTTTCTGTGGCGTTATTTTAATGACAAATGTCTAGAGCACATTATTGTAATGCGAGAGCACATCAAAATGTGCGAGCGCAAATGTCTTCTCTCGCAGATGGATTCTCTTTACTCTCGTAAAAAAGACGCGCTTTCTCTTGCTTGCATGTGCACACTCAGAAACATAAATCTGCGCTTATGACAATGGATGTAATCAGTATTTACATAGCATAACAGTAGAAAATGTATCTGTCTCATGTGTCCCGCATTGTCCCGCAAAATCACATCTATGTCCCGAAACAGATCTATTGCCAGGTGGTCACCCTAGTTCAAATACACAAAAATGCTGAAAAGGGGACCTGAAGGATTTTTCTGAAGAACAGCAGACAGTTTAACTGTTCAGGAAAAACAAGGGACTCATGAACAACTATCACTAAACAAAAAAACAAAAACACAGCTCTGGATCATTCAGGTAACAACACAGTATTAAGAATCAAGCGTATGTAAACTTTTGAACAGGGTCATTTTTATAAATTCAGCTAGTATTTTTTCTTGTGGACTATATGTAAATGTTAAAATATCTTATTCAGGTCAGTACTAAATAACAAATAACATGCATTTTGTATGAAAATAATTAACATTTTGCAGATTATGCAAGGTGTATGTAAACTTTTGACTTCAACTGTCCCATTTTAGATTTGTTAGTGAACAAATGAAATTGGTGAGAGAAAGAAATTGTGTTTAAGTCCATAAAGGGCCACATATTCATTTAATTAGTTATTTACATAATTTCTAGACATCTCAGTTGATATTTACACTTTTGTAAGCATTGCTAGCTATGAGATGAACTGTGTGCACTGAACCATGGGTTTGAACCAAGCAATCAAACCAAGTGTGTAAACATACAGACAACTTCTACTGCAATGATACAAACTTTATTGTGTGTGTGGCAGGCCTGACTCTTCCTAATAGATCATAAATTGAAAAGCACAGCTTGACACAGTAACGATCACACATGTCCTGATGAATATCTGCCCTAATTATTTCCACAGTCATTCAACAGCCAGCAATTAATAGCAAATCTATTAGGAAGCAGAAAGCAAAGAGAAAATCTCCTAGTGTGGGAATATAATGGGATTATTCAGCGTGTGGCTCATGAGAGTGGCCTGTATAATCTGTTTAAATGAGCTGCATGCATCGAGTGTGTCTAATCCCACTGCTGGCAGCAGCTGCTCGCACTGCTGCATGATCGCAGAGGCTCAGTATCCAGTCACCCCAGACCTCACACACCTTTGGCAAAACATCGCCAACAGATGGATGTAGGATGTACAGTCGGCTTACAGAAGTAAAAACCCCATTCATTTACTCTATAAAGAAATTGATTTTGAACAATATTGTATATTCCTGCCATCTGCTCTGATTATGTTATGTTATGCTATATGCTTCTAAACCAATCACAAGTGTGTTTTCAAATTAACTGTAAAAAACAAAATGTTTAATTGTGGAATTTTCAATCAATAACTACAATGCCCATAATTCTTAAGAGAAATCCACCAATTACAAGTCAATGTTACCATAAAAATGTATTTCGCGGAATTGATCATTTGATTCTCTGTATATTTTGCAAAAACCTAAAAAGGATGTTTTTGCTCTTTGATTATTTATTAAATTATAATAATTGTTTTTGATTACATCATTCACAGTAGTTTATGGGATGAGACCTTTAAGAACTTTCTATGCTCGCTTGAACTGCAATTTTTGTAATTTCAGGGTCAATTGATCATCTTTTTTTCAAATGCCCCCGAAAAGAATTTTGGTTTGACTTGTCAAAATTCCTTGCTTCAAAATCCAATTTAGACATTGATTTCACTATGTGTGATATTATCTGTTATTTTTCTCATTGTAAACATAACAGAATATATAGGAAATGTATTTATTTTATTGGCAAAATATTATATTCATAAGTGTCAATTTTCTTCAACATTACCCAAATTACAGAATTTTCTTTGTGTCTTCAACTACCTAATTATGACATTTAAAAACATTAACAAACAAAAAAAGTGTAAAATTTCACTGTAAAAGGTTTTCACCAGTTTCAACTTAAAAACTTAAGTTCAGCAGCTGCCTTAAAATTTTAAGTTAAATCAACTTAAAACTACAAGTCATTTTAACTCATTACAATAAAAAGAGTTAAAATGACTTGCACTTTCAAGTTGATTTAACTTGTGCATTGAAATGGCTTGTACTTTTAAGTTGATTGAACTTACAATTTTAAGGCAGCTGCTAAACTTAAGCTTTTTAGTTGAAACTGGTGAAAACTTTTTACAATGTAATGATTTGATGAATTTTACATAATTCGAGTTACTACCTCTGTACCTCTTGTTTTATGGGTTGTTTTAGGGTTATCATACTAATATACTAAAATTCTTTTTTTTTTTTTTTTTAAGTTAACTGATATAAAATAGCACAAAAAATTGTGGAAATAAAAATGAATAAAAACTATATATATATATATATATATATATATATATATATTAAAAATACTAATAAAAATACAAAAACACAACAAAATTACTAAAACTTTAAAATAAAAACAGAAATTGTATAAAATAAAAACTAATTCATTAATAAAAACTGTAATAGCACCTAATAGCAATAGTGTAATAATGTAATAGCAATGAATGTAGCTTACATAAGTATCAAAGTATTTAAGTACACAATTTATTATATTTTAAAAAATGAATGGAAATTTAGAAATTAAATTTAGAAATTCTGTAAAATAATGCTGACCCTGATATGAGGCAGTAGTTTGAAACATCAACTGTAACAAAAACTTTGCAAAGGCTGTTTCCTGTTTTCAGAAATGATGGCTGTTAATTGGCTTACTAAAGGTAGACAACATACAAAAAAAAAAAAAACTCATTACTTCACTGAGAGCTTATGTGCTACTAGCTACATATGTGAACTTAAGTATGGAATTGTTTTTGAATTCATCTGTGATGGTTTCCCATTGTTTTTCTATGTAAACATGCACTTGAACGTCTTTGATAATTTGCACTCACCTCTTTTACAGCATTTAAAAGATGAGCACTGCATTTTTAGAATGCTGAGTCAAGTTAAAAGAAGAGCATTCTGTGTTAAGAAACTAGTGTTGTCACGATACCAAAATTTTGACTTCGATACGATACCTGACTAAAATATCATGATACTACTACTGAACCGATACTATGAAAAAACATAGAAGAACAGGAAAAGTGATTGAATAATAGATGATCCAAATGGAGACCATAGTTATTTTATCTATTAAAACAAAGCATTTCATCCTCCCTTTAAAAAAATAAAATAAAGTAATAATAATCACATGCCAGTGCTACTACATAGGATTATGGTCAACAACTACCGAGATTACAGGCATGTAGAGATCTTTGCTATATTGGTAAGTTAGCTTAAAGGATAAAGCCATATCTTATTGCATGATATAGTATTTTTTTTTGTTATTTTATCTTTGTTATTAATAATAAGGACCTAGATGCAAGTAACAAGTAAAGGACATCTACAATAAAACAAAGACACAAATGAAATAAAGAGGGCCCTATGAAATCTGTTTCAATTTTTCCTAAATTCCATTTTATGGATTTTTGTGACACTATTTTAATGGTTACATTAAAAAAAATAATAATAATATATAACATAAAAAAGCATGTCTAATTAATTGAAATCATGACACTTGCAGAATTTAACAGCAATTTATTAAACGTTAAACAAAAATTATATGTTTTTAAGGTCCTATGAAATATGTTTCATTCTTTTTCTCAAATTCAGTTTTGTGAATTTCTGTTTTCCATTCATTTTCTGGATTCTATTTTAATCGTTTCATTACATTTTAATAATCAAAAGCATGTCTAATGAATTTATAAAGGATAATTAGATTTGATAAAGAATTAATTTATTATAGATTATTTATTTTTTATTTTATTTTATTTTATTTTTCTGGTAAATATTCCTTAAACATTGTTTTAATAATATTTTACTAGTAGTAGTAGTACTATCTTTACATTAAGTAATATATTAATATATTTCTGACTGTCAAGATAAACCAAACTTTTATTTTGACGGGTTGCTGTGAAGACCTTTAGGGTCTCCATTATATGACATTATATGTTAGTTTTCCGCAAAAGAAACGGTAAAATGCTAATGAAGTGACTCTCAGAGCAGTTCTAGAGAAAGGCTGAAAACACCATGAGCATCACGCCTTTGTGTGTAGTAAACAATACTGCGTGTCTCCGCCATTCACTAACAGACACGTAGAAATACGTCTCTTATTAAAATGCATTCTTAAAGTACCGGTACTAGTAAAATGTGGAATTGTACCGTTTTTAAAAGTAGGGTATCGTGATACCTTTGAAGTATATCGTGCAACACTATAAGAAACTAAAAAAATTATCTTAAAGTTCTCAATATCTCTTACCTGCAGAGTGTAATTTGCTCTCTCACTGATTAGCCTGGAGATGAATTTGGCTGTGTGCTGAAAATGAACCTTTTCTAAAAGGTAAATGAGATGCGTGTTAGTTGACAGGATTCTTTCTTTTACAAGGAGACTGAAAGAAGTAGAAAAGAAATGTACCATCTGCTGTTGGATGAATGATTAAAAACTTTTTATCGATGAACTGGGACGCTCTGTATGCAAGGTTGGCCATCTGTGGAAAGATTAAAGAGTTCACTGTACTGTAAGTGTTGTCAGTAACGGTAAATACAAAATACAGATTATAAAAAAATGAAAAATACCTCGTATGCCCTCCGATCTGGCTTGGGAGGGCCTAGATATCTTTCTGAGAAGGCTGAAGCTGAAAGGAGGAAATAAGAAGGATATCAGTCAACTGTGACATTTGTCACAGGCGGAGTTAATTTCCGAGCATTTCCTTTGATAAAAATCACCGCGCGGCCATTTCACAATACACTCTGATGCACCGGCTGACTTATGAGCAGATTTCTGTGCTGTTGCCGCTGTGAGAGGTGAAGTATTGTTTATGATGAACACACACAAGCTTCATTTTTCATCCCTCTGTTCCTTTAGAGTTCTTGGAGTGCTTCAGTCCTTCTGCCTGCTCTCAGAATACTGATGGGATCCACTGCTACGCACAGACAGGAAGCTACAGAAATGGATGATAATGAATCGGACACTCCTCCTCCTCCGACGAGATATTCCCACAGGAAGCATTATTGCATCTGCACTGTTTTTTTTAATTGCTGGTTTAGTTGTTGGTGACATCTTGCATCACATCTCACAGTTTTTTCAGCATCTTGCACTATTTTCAAGATATTGCGTCAAGTTGAAAATAGCACATCTGTCACCTCAGTGCATAAATGCCAGTTTTACAACAACAGAGAAGCAGTCAGAAGAAGCTAGGGGTGGGGCAGTAATTTTATGATATTTCTGACATTCCTGATATCACATATATTCATGTATTTTGCAAAGTGAAACTTTTCAGGGAGCTTTATCATCCGCAAAACATTTGTAAAATGTTCCCTGCTGGATGTTAAAAGGACATTCAGCAGATGTTTCGATTTAGAATGCATGAAAATCTGCTCTTTTTCTAGTGGTTTGCACGCAATAATAAGCTCAAATCCTTTCGACAGATGTCTTGTGCTTACTGATATATTCATATCTACATCTGAGGATCAGATGGACCCAAACAGATCTGTTCTCCTCTCTGTGGAGCTGTAAATCACCCTTATATTTAATACTGATGCTCCTGTTTGTTGTTAGACTGACAAAAAGTTTTAAAAGTTATATTTTTATGCCGCTCAAAATGACTGACATGGGCAAAGCTTTTTGCCTACTTTTTTATGAGTACTATGAATTCAGACATACTCTTTTATCACATACTACTTTATCACATAGCCATGGGTGTCTCATCCTGCTCCTGAAGGGCCACCTTTCAGCAGAATTTAGGTCAAGCTCTAATTAAACAAAACACAACCAGCTAATCAAGGGCCAAGCCAATCACCAACTACTTCCATACAGGTGTGTTGGAGCTAAAGTCTACAGGACAGTGACCCTGCAGGAGCAGTACTGGACACTTTTGACTTATTAAGAGAGACACACACACAATCCCTACCATATAGTGAAAAGTCTGTGATGGGTGACAGCACTGCAGCACACTTTAGCATGGAGTCCTCTGAGCTGAGCAGAAGACTGGTGACGTAACCTCCATACACCTGAAACACAAAATACTCACTTCAAGACCTCTGAGATAGCACAGCACTCATTACAAGTTACAGAAGTTTCTGATACGGTCTGTGCTCATTAAAGTGAGGCAGGAATTCAGCCTTTGAACATACATTAATTAATCCTTTGAAAAACGACAATCTTTCGAGGAAAGAAATAGGCACGGCAAAAACGAACATGTAGCTAGAAATGTAGATGGTCTCAATTAAGTTTTTCTTACTGCATGAAACCAATTTGTTCTGCTCTTCTTCAGGACTGAAGTTAGTTAGAGAGGAAGAGTTTAACTGACATGCCGAAATGCAGGCTCTGTGACTCTCTCTTCAACAGAAATGCTGTAGAATGGGTTACACTGACAGTACAGCTCTGTTACAAAACCTAGTAAGCTGGCTATTAAAAAAATAACATTTCCAAAAGTGTTTTCACAGTAATGTCATAGAAAAACAAATTTCAGTGAACAGTTCTTCACTAAGAAAAAAAGAGACTAAGGGTGTGTTCTCACTTGTCATGTTTGGTTCCATTAAAACAAAGTCTGGTGCGATTGGTCTGTTAGTGCGGTTCATTTGACTAAGTGTGAACGCTGCCATCAAAAACCTAGTGCACTTAAAACAAGCGGTCCGAGACTGCTAAAAAGATGGGTCTTGGGCCACTTCCAAATTAACTTTGGTGTGGTTCGAATGAAATATGAATGCAACAGGGACCAAATACTTGGATGTGGATGGAAAGATGCAATGCTATATGACAGGGGTTGGCACGTAAGTTAGGCATCAGGATGGCGGGCCAGAACATAGTCAAAGGATAGAAAGAAATTAATTGATGAAAACTGCAACTAGAATTGCCTGTGACAGACTGTTACAGTGTCTTTTGTAACTGGTAGTGAGCTGTTACTCCAGAGTATATACAGGAATCATGGAGTTAAATATAAGACCCTTTTAAGACTCTCTGATTATTTGATTAATAAAAAGTTAAAAAGAATAGCATTTATTCAAAATATAAATATTTTCTAACAATATTAGTCCTTACTATCACTTTTTTTAATCACTTTTGATAAATAAATGCATTAATTTCTTCAAAAAAAAAAAAAAAAAAAAGAGGAAACATTTACTGACCCCAAACTTCTGAATAGTAGTGTATATTGTAACACAAAATTTCTATTTGGAATAACCACTGTCTAACTTTAAAATGTTTTCCAGATCCCAAAAATATTAAGCAGCACAACTGTTTCCAACATTGATTATAAATAAGCATATTAGAATGATTTCTGAAGGATCACGTGACACAGAAGACTTTTTTTTTTCACAGAAGAGCTTTGCTTCATATATTTTAAAGTATATTAAAATAGAAGACTGTTATTTCAAATTGCAGTTTTTTTCCCTGTATTTTTGATCAAATAGATACAGCCTTGATGAGCATAAGAGACCCATTTAAAAAAACATAAAAAAAATCTTACTGATCCCAAACTTTATATATATAATATATATATATATATATATATATATATATATATATATATATACACACACATATAAAACTTCAATATATATAAAAATATATATAAAAAACTTTTGCCTATAATTGTCTCCCAATTTGAAGTCTGAACAAGTCAACAGTATTTTTTTTTTTTTCCACAAAAAGATTTTATTAATTTCCATAATTTTTCTAGATGGTGGGAACTATTAGTATTAGAATTGTTAGACTATTAGATTTGTGCGTGTTGGTAAAGTCTTTCACGCTCTTTACATCAGAAGCGTTATTTGTGTAATTTGTAAACTGCTGTCTACACATGTATAGATTGTTCGAATCAGTCAAGTTCCATTTCAGTTAAGACACAAGAGTGTGTGGAACAGAGCTTTAATGCACTTTCTGCGTTCCTGCAAATATGAGAGAATGAAAAAAAAAACATCTGTGCATATAAATGACAAGCTATCTGGAGGAGTACTAACAGTAAAATGCAGTAAGTATTTACCTGCCCAAAAGCTCCAATTCTGGTCTTGTCAATAAATGGCTCCTGTATCAAAATACTGCCAGACACAAAGACAAACTGTTAAATGGTCTGACACTTGCTGCACATGCAGAATAATCAGTGTCAGTCATGTCGCTGAGTTTCACTAAAGTCAGACAGTGGTGTATCTAAATGGCTGTACATCTGCCATGCGGTTAAGGAGACGGAGCACATATGTGTCTGCGTTTGCAGCTGTGTGTTGGCAATGATGGATGTTCACTGTGTGTTGGACGCAGATGGCTGCTCGACTACCTGAGGGCATCCAGCTGGTCTTTCTCTTCGAACATTCCCAGCCTGCGCTGCACCTTATGGAGTAAGTTAGTCCCCTGGAAGCCACTTCCACGACCGTCAAAGCGCACCGCAATCACCCCAAAACTGCTGACCAGCACTGACGCCCAGTCAATGTGGAACTGTTCTGAGACCGACTGACTGCCTGGAGTCCCATCTCTGAGACAGAGAGAAATTAAACAAGTTTTCTTAAGAAAGCAAGCATTTAAGTTGTGCTTGAACATAATGACTGACTCTAAATTTAGCAAGCTGCCAAAACATTTCTGGCAATGATAGCCACATTCAGAGACATCACAAACATGTTCTAAGTCAGACTAGTTGAATTTTAATGCATTTTTAGTCAGCTTAATCTCATTGTGTCTATGATGTCCAGAAATGCTGTCTAGCCTTAATGAAAAAGAAGGTTGGTTAATAGTATTAAATATTGTAGTGTATTTGAAAATTTGCTGAAAATGTATTCAACAATGGATCCTCTGCAGTGAATAGGTGCCATCAGACTGAGAGTCCAAACAGCTAATAAAAACATCACAATAATCCACAAATAATTTACACAACTCCAGTCCATCAATTAACATCTTGTGAAGTGAAAAGCTTGTGTTAGTAATACATTTATTATTAAGAGTTTTTTTTTTTTTTTTTTTGAACATTTTTAACAGTTTCAGGCTAAAATATGAGTCCTTTATAAATAATATATATTATAGTTATCTTGTCTGAATCAAAAGCAAAATATGCATAATTTGAACGCCATTTACAAGCAAAAAAACAAACAAACAAGCAAACAAACAAAACAGTCCAAAACAGTTTTAAACAAATATGTTGGTGGATTTTAAGATCAGTATTATTATTATTAAGATTATTATGAATTATGGACTGGATTTTGCCCAGAAGCAAGTTTATATTTTAAAAAAGCCTTAATGTTGAATTTCTTTTTGCAACTTTTCACTTCACAAGATGTTAATTGATGAACTGGAGTCATGTGGATTATTGTGATGTTTTTATCAGCTGTTTGGACTCTCATTCTGACAGCACCCATTCACTGCGAAGGATCCATTGATAACCAAGTGGTGCAATGCTACATTTCTCCAAATCTGTTCCAATGAAGAAACAAACCCTTTCCAAAAAGTTTATTTTTTAAGTATACTTAAGTAAAGTTCATGTATATTTTTTAAGTATACTTTATGTAGTAAGTATACAAATATCAGCTTACTAGTAGTATACTTGTAAGTGTACTATTCCAATACTTCTTGGGACTAAATTGGTCCACCTTCTAGTATATAAAAGTATACTTTTAAGTATACTTCACGCAAACTTTGAGTACACAACTAGTTTACATCTAAGTTTTTAATTTGTACTGCAACTATACTAAAAGTGAACTTATAGGTATACTGATAGTTTACTAAGTAAATACTTGTAGCATTTTTAGTACACTTTGAAGTATAGTCTCAATAAACTACTAGTTTAGTAGTTTCATATTGCAAGTCTACTCGTAAGTTTTCTTTAAGTGAACCTTACATTATACTTCAAGTATACTACTCTGTCCCTATTTAGGTATTATTTTTGTATATATTTTGTCATATGAATATCTGACCATACAAAACATCAAAAGAAAGAACAGTGTATCTGCTTGTAGACAAAAACATTCTAGCTTCATGCATTCTTTTTTATAAACACCTGAGTGTGGGTAAGTTTCATAAATAAAAAATAAATAAAGAAATAATATTTTGAACAAAACGCTAAAAAAAGACTGAACTGGATTCAGAATGATAATTAAAACATAGATGGAATTGATCAACACCCCAAAGCTTGACAGTCATTATTACCTTTTCATGGGTCTACATTTTATTTCATAATGTTACAGTTCTGATGTCTTTATGAGATTTTTTTTATGTCTGATGATTGTGCTAGATTACATGTGGAAGCATCTGTTGTTTCGGTTTCTTCTTCGCTTGTGTTTTGGAAATTCTGTACAGAAGACGTGTAATAGCACCCCCTACCATATAACAATGAAAACATGGATTTTCTGAGCTTACTATAGTATAGCTTAAATATACTTATAGTATAAGTCAGGTATCCTTAAATGTCATTTTAAGTATATCTCTGAGAAGTACATAAAGCACATTTCTGAGAAGTACCTGAAAAGTAGACTGAAAGTATACTTTCCTATTTTTTAGTTTGAAAGAAGTACACTAATAGTACACTTGAATAAGCTCATCTACATTTTTAATTTTTGGGTGATCTTCCTACACTTCCTTTAAGTGTAGGAAAACATTAAGTTTAGTTCGCACTTAAGTACATTCTTTTAAAGTATATTATGTATAAGGATTAGTAGTATTTATTAAAAGTATGCTAAAATGTACTACTTTTTCAGTCGGGTAGGTAGGCAGCTCTCAGGGTTTTGAGACAGTTACTATATTCCTAACACACAATATACTGTACACTCACTGCACTGGCAGCTCTATAGAGAGCACAGATGATTGTCGGCTGCGGTATGTATGATGTGCGCAGTGGGTTAATTGAAGGCGGGCTGCAGGTGAACTCATTTGTGGTGTAATTACAGTGGCTGAAAGTGTACGGCTGAAAAGACAAGATTAATAGCACTGACTAAAGTCCATTTCAGAGTTACACTTTTACTCTTGATGAGACCTGAAGCACAGCGCAGGAAGAGAGAGCAGGAGAGGAGCTGCTGTTTGTGTGTTAATAGGATGACCTGCAGCATATGCTTTAAAGGGCTTATATCACGGAAAACAGGATTTGCTCTTTGATATAATAGGGCTCAATGTTCTACAGGAACAGCTCTAAAGTTCATGATTCAAAGCTTTCTCCCTGGACCATTTATTCAAACGTACTTGCAAAAATGGCTAGAAATTGTCTTAACCCTATTTAAATATTAATGACACCTATTTGTTATGCAGCAGCTTGGCATGACGTTATTCATTTCACAGTAATGGTTGACCATTATGGGGTTTTATTGGCTTATTCAGTTCATTTGTTTTTATAAAAAAAAAAAAAAAAAAAAAAAAAAAAAAACATTTACATTTACATTTAAATTTACAATTTTATTTTATTATTTTTTATATTTTAATTTAATGAATTTATTTTAAAAAAAGATATACCTTAACTGACCAGTCAGGCTCAGTTCAAATATTGCCATATATATTGTTCTATCACCTTTTTTAGCCAATCGTGCAAGAATAATTTCCGCACAGAAATCTTTCAGCAGCAAAAAATGTGAGAAAGAGTGGAAAATGGGGTAAATTAACAATTAAATTAGGTTTTGGGTGCAAGAAACCTTGACTAACATTAAAAGTAGGACTCTGGGGAACAACATGCAAGAGAAGTGTAGATTATGACTTTTTTTAATGAGGGATCCAACCCAAATGGAGGTTCATGAGGGAGTTCAGAGAAACTGACACTGACACTGACACATTTTTGCATAAAATGTTGCTTGTTGTTGGGTAAAAAGTCAAAGGGACTGTAGGAAAATGAAGAAAATATTGGATATTACTGTTTACTCACACGAGGAGCAGAAGTGGGTAGTGTGATGTGTCTATGAAGCCTGCAGGTTTCAGGATCTGCATGCTGAGGCCTATATATGACAATCAGAGACATTCATCTACATATGTATTATTTTTAAATCCTTTGTAAACACAAGCATTTCAACATGATTTAGTTAACATACTGTAATCCTCTATATTTATCTCCCTGTATTCCAGTTTTGGCATCTGCATTGAGTTCACCGTTCTCCTCAAGTTCAGATTCAACTCGATATCACGCACCTCTGCAGAAAGAAAGAAACCAATCATTTTATGATTAAAAACAGAACCTTAAAGGAACATTTTACCCCAAAATGAAAAGTTCCAAAACCGTGTCTTTCCTTCCTCTGTGCAACAGAAGTAAAAGTTATTTAGCTTAATGATCATGCAGCTCACACTCCAAAATTTTGCCAAACATTTACCGTCACTGACATGACCTCTATATACTATATACTGTATATACAGTGCCTTGCAAAAGTATTCATACCCCTTCATTTTTTTTTTCACGTTTTATGTTGCAGCCTTATGTTAAACTGCTTTAAAATACTTTTTTCCCCACGCCATTTTACACTCCGTACACCATAATGACAAAGCAAAAAACAGATTTGCGACAACTTTGCAAATGTATTTCAAAATAAAAGACCGAAATAAGTACACTGCATAAGTATTCATACCCTTAACTCAGCACTTAGTTACAGCCTGAAGTCTGTTTGGGTATGATGCGACAAGCTTTGCACATCTGCAGGCTCTGTCAGCTTGGATGAGGGCTGGCAGACATTTTCAGCTTTCTCCAGAAATATTTGAGTGAGTTCAAGCCACGGCTCTGGCTGGGCCACTCAAGGACATTCACAGAGTTGTCTATAACCACTCTTGCTGTGTAGTTAGGGTCATTGTCCTGTTGGAAGGTTAACCTTCTGCCCAGTCTGAGGTTCTGAATGCTCTGGACTAGGTTTTCATTAAGGCTATCTCAATATTTTGGTGCACTGAACTTTTCTCTTACTCTGACGAGTCCCTCAGTCACTCCCCTCTTTCTGTAAGTTTCTTCCCCAGATTTGTGCCTTAACACAAGCCTGTTTCTGAGCTCTACAGGCAGTGATTTTGACCTCAGGGCTTGGTTTTTCATATGCATTTTCGTTGTTGTCATTTTCTGATAGCTGTGTGCCTTTCCAAATCATACTCATTCCGTTAAATTTGCCACAGTTTAACATCACTCGAAGTGTAGTAACATCTACAAGTGATATGAGTGCTCCTGAGCTAAACATGAACATCTTGAAAAAAAAAAGGGGTATGAATACTTGTTACAAACCTGTTTTGTGCTTTTTCATTATAGTGTATGGCGTGTAGATTGATGTGGGAAAAAGGTAATTTAAAGCAGTTTAACTTAAGTCTGCAACATAAAATGTGAAAAAAAAAAAAAAAAAAAACAATACGTTCGCAAGGCACTGTATATGCAACACTTGTGGTACAATGTTAATTATCATTAATAAATTTTGACTTGTGCATCGATTTCTTTTTTTTTTTAAAAATCGAAGAAAAGCAATAATCTGACTTACAGTGAGGCACTTACATTAGTAAATTTTTAATAAGAAAGAGCAGTGTGCGCATTCTGCTAAACATCTTCTTATAGAAACACTTTACAGAAACTTATACTGGTGTGGAATGAGGCTGAATAATTATTGAATTTTTGAACTAAATTATGACAGAAATGTCACTGTTGGGAGAACTATTCCTTTAGGAGCTTTTAAATTAAGTCAAAATGCATTGTTTATCTCAAACTAAGCATCTGCAAGGACTCACAAAACCTCCTCAAACCTGACAAAATGAGTAGCTAATTGCTCTGGGACATAAACGAGAAACTGTTGCAGGATTAACAGTTGTAGATGTTCAGAGGTTCTAAGAGACCGGTGAGCAGCTGGCTTTTCTGATAGAGAGCGACTAAATAGAGCAGATATCACGTCTGCTGCTGTAAACATGGAGACCTTCCATTCTGAGCAGCAGCGATAGAGTCTAGGAAGTGCACGTAACAATTAAGAGCACACTGCGGTTGAGGGTTTCGTTTTAAAACAGGCTTATCAGTGCCTGCTCAGACTCAAGCCTCACAAAGCACACTTGCTCCCATTGCACCAATGCTATTGACACGGCTGCACATTTGAAAAACAGCAGCGATTTGTATGTCAGTACAGAGAAGGATCCGTATGAGCGTCGTGTAAGTCATCTGAATTTGACCTTGGTGTCGCATTTAGCATTTACTGAATGGGCCTGGCAGAGACGGGAATGGATGGGAAAAAATGTTAAATGACAGGGTAAGAACTTTAGATTAAATTGTAAACAAACAGCGTTCATAAACATTCTACACACACATACACACACACACAAAAACAGATGCCTTCTGTGATGGACCGTCGCACTGAATCACACTCTTGTTGTGATATCGACGGGCTTGCAGGATATTATATACATAATAACACAATTACCAGGCTCTTACACAGAGAGGTCACATTTTTATGGAAGTCATGGCACGTCTCGGTAATAATCCAATCATCTGTAAGTGCTCTTACTGTGCAAGCAGGCATGTGTAGGGCTATTCAATCACACACAGTCTATGGTAGGCCTGGAACAAATTGTGTGTGTGTGTGAGTCTGGCTGTGCCAGTGTGTAATGCAAAGGTTGGTAATGAGAGCATCTTCCAAAACTTCAGTCTTCTTTTGAGTGCTTAGTTCCAAGCAGTTTCTCTGATAGCACACGTACATCTGCAAGATGTCCGTTAAAGATCACTTGATCTGGAAAGCATCTGCTGTCTGTAAGATGTCAGTTTTACCTACATTCTAAATCATAAACATCTTAAAGACATCTAACAGACGTCTATTTGTTTTCTGATAGAAAATGTCCTATAGACATATTGCAGATGAGCAAACACTCTAAAAAAATATCTCTTCCAGATGTAAATGCAGACGTCAAAAAGACGTCTCTGTAATGTATGTGTGCTATCAGGGTTTGGTTCTTAATGGAAGTGACAACCAAGGATGTCTATGAAACCTGGCAAAATGTGAAATTTAAAGTGGTGAAAATCAAGTTTTTAATATTTTTTCATGTCTGTTTGGTTTCTTAATATGCTTAAAGACAAAGCATGTGCAAATTCATCAGTCAGCACCATTGCTGAGCATTCTCTGCTAAAAACAGCCGTGTACCAAAAACACAGTTTAAAACTGGGCCTCTTTCCTACCATCACAAGCATGTATCAATCCCGCCAATCCACAACCATATTGTCTGCACTTTGTCAAAGGTTTCTATTTACAATGTATTTTTGCAGCACTTAACAGTGAAGCCAATCACAGATATATCAGTTGATTTAATTAATGTTATTGCCAAACAGAGTTGTTAAAGTTAGTCAGTGTCCACTCACCGCTCAAAACAGTACTGAGTTATGCACTCACGAATCATCTTGTTATAAGAGATTAACTGTGTAGTGTAGACCTTCCTTGATTACTTTGTGAGATCATGATGAACTAAGGCAAGTGACAGCTTTTTAGTCATTATAAGGCGAACACTCTTTGCATGTTTTCTAGAATATAATCTATTCAGAATTTGAATAAATTCACTCACAGATTCACAGAAATCAACCATTTATCCAATATTGCCACTTAGCATTGTGTAGCATTTAGTACTTCAGTTAGCTGAAAGTGGAACAGGTCTGAGTTGGTGTGATTGAGTGGAAGCAGGGACTAGTTAGCATATTCATGGATCCACTTATACTAAATGAGGTAAGGATCTAAGCCATATTCAACACACAAAGAAATTATATTTATGGGGTGGAAAAATGTCATTCTGATGAAGGGAAAAAATTAGTGACCGCAGTGGGACTTTAACCTAACTATTCTCTCTCTCTCTCAGTTTCACAAAAGGGTTATTCTTACAGTTGAGTGGATTTTGGACTGAGCAAAAAAAAAAAGAACCTAATTGTATTTTAATCAGAGGGAGAAAATATCTACTTGAAAAAAAACATACTGCTCATGGTCAGGCTAGTATAAAACAATAATCATGACCAAACGCAATGTGTAACAGGACTTTTCTTTTTTGAAAAGTTTCACGTACATACGACAATGTTGTCCAAACAATCCCCTTTCACACAGATCTGTGAAAATTACTAAAAACACTATGGGCCAGTTTTACGAACATCTTGTGCCAGAGCAAAACGTCCTTTGGCATTAAAATTGTACTGTCCAGGTGTGGACAGAGTTATTTTTGTGCCTGACCTTGTTGAATATGCAATTGTAAGAGTTTCCCTTTCAGATGCAAAATTTATGGGAGGAGAGTATTCAAATGAATCACGCAACGCGTTTTACATTTACACTCAAATTACTGGCATCTGCGCCTTATTTAATTTCCCCTCCCATCAGCGCCATTTTGGAATTGCGCTCTCGTGCTAATTTGCCCTATATTTTCTACTGAATCTACTGAACTGAAGTTTGAGAGACATAAACGAATTTAATGGTTTTACACATTAAAATAATATGTATTACAATGAATTGTATTTTATATCAATAAGAATTAAGTAATTTTACACTAATTTATACACTAACTCTCAAAATTGCTAATTTAGAAGTGAAATTGAGATAACATAACTGGGACATACATTTGTGTCACGCCAATGCATGGAAAATCATGTGGCATGAAAGCTGATGCAGTATTGCTTCATGACGACCAAATCCACCAAACTGTAGAAATGACCCAGCAGTGAAATATGACTCCATTACTGCACGAATTGTGATAATTAAATCGCTTTCAGGAGTAGGCGATAGAGCTAGTCACCTAGGGCAGTGTTCTCTGCACCAGGTGCTCGCTCCATATTCTGGCAGTTTCGCAGAATTGCGCCCACTCTTCGTTCTGCTCGACCTTCTCACCGAAAATGAATTTGTGACCTTGTGGAACACTTTTTCCAAGCAGTTTCCTATGCTCTGCCACCTCTCTTTTCACTTTTGGCTGCACCACAAATGGGATAAAAGGTCCACTCATAAAAGGAGTTTCTTCACCTGCTAGAAGCTAAAATATGGGATGATGATAATGGCACGGATGAGTTTGAGGTTAATCAAGTCACAAAATAGAACACGCCGTGCATTTAAAATACATCCAATGAGATACAGTGCAATGCTGTTGTACTAGCTTTCTATTGATAGCCTAGTAATTTACATTTGAGGTCAAAAGTTTACATACATCTTGCAGAATCTGTTAATTAATTGACCAAAATAAGAAGGATAATACAAAATGCATGTTATGTTCTATTTAGTACTGAATAAGATATTTCACATAAAAGATGTTTACATATCGTCCACAAGAGAAAATAAAAGTTGAATTTATAAAAATGACCCTGTTCAAAAGTTTAATACTGTGTTGTTACCTGAATGATCCACAGCTGTGTTTTTTTGTTTAGTGATAGTTGCTCATGAGTCCCTTGTTTGTCCTGAACAGTTAAACTGCCTGCTGTTCTTCAGAAAAAAACTGCAGGTCCCAAAATTATTTAGTTAATCAGTATTTTTGTGTATTTGAACCCTTTCAAACAATGACTGTATGTTGTTGAAATCCATCTTTTCACACTGAGGACAACTGAGGGACTCATATGCAACAATTACATTTTGAATTTGAGATCAGTGTAAATTTAACTTATTTTATATTCTGGGAAACATGTAAGTATCTTCTGAAGGGCAGTACTAAATCAAAAAAAGAAAAAAGAAAAAGACATTTAGGCAAAATAAGAAAAAGGTACACATCTTCATTCTGTTCAAAAGTTTACACCCTGGCTCTTAATGCATTGTTTTTCTTTCTGGAGCATCAGTTTGATAAATAAAATAAAACTATTAATTACTTTTGAACAGTGTTGTGTGTTTGTGTGTGTGTTTGTGTGTCTACAATGCCTCCTATTATTAATTCATCATAACACTGGCAGTTTGTAGAAAGGCATTAATCTCAGTGTCACTTGCTCAGTTGGAACATGACAACCCCGAAATCTACAGTCTTTGCTCATGCATGGTCAACTCTGAGACATGTCTCAATACCATATTTGCTCCTACTGGCCCTGTGGTCTCTGGGTAACCCATACATTGCGGTACAGAGAGAGCATGCAGTTTCATCCAAATTCAAACAAACACGATACAGAGAAGAGGTAGGCTGGATACTCACTCTGTCTGTCATGGGTGCTGTAAACCGACACAAAAGGAACATCCGGACCTGACAACATACCAAAATAATTATCAATAAATACTGACAAAGGACATTCATTGCTTTTCTTAGTTTGAACTAATGCTTTGCAAAAGTCTGCTTGCAATTTTTTGGTTTATAAATCAGTTCTGTTGTGTCTCACAGAATGCGTTCAGATCCAAATGTTTTGTATAAACTCTTCATGCTTGATACTGATGAAATAAAACTGCACGTCTCTTTTTTTCACTATTATTATTTAACATACCTGATTCAGACCATCAGCTCAATTTCACCGAGCATCAATAAATATGACAACCCTAACACTATGGTACGTAATGCATTCTGTATCATTTGTGCTACATAATGATACCTCACATCAACATTCTTCTTACAGAAACTTGTGCAATTGCTTTGCATGGCAATTACTGTGCAATTTCTTAGCAATCTATCTTTAAAATTCTGCCTGCCTATCCACATTTTCTTGTTAAAAATCTAGCTTGGATCATCACACAGTTTCTCATTTGTGACCCTGGACTACAAAACCAGCCTTACGTAGCATAGGTATATTTTTAGCAATAGCCAAAAATACATTGTATGGGTACATTGTATTATCGATTTTTCTTTTATGCCAAAAATTATTAAGTAAAGATCATGTTCCATGAAGATATTTTGTAAATGTTCTACCATAAATATATCAAAACATAATTTTTGATTAGTAAAATGCATTGTTAAGAACTTCAATTGAACAACTTTAAAGGCGATTTTCTCAATATTCTGAATATTTGAAACTCATTAAATAAACATTTATGCATTTTAGCAGATGCTCTTATCCAAAGCTAATAACCATAATATGATTAAAGGTACATGATTATTACGTATTGTTAAGTCATAGCTTGTACATGTTAGCAAAACTCAAGAGGAGTTTATTCAGTCATTTTACAAGTTCTCTAAAGTTTATTTTATAGACAGCCTGCCACTAAACTGAAAAAGGTACTTAAAAGCTTTTGTTAATGAGTGTCTGTGATGAAACTTTAACGAGTGCCACAACGGCAGTGATCGTAAACACAACAGTCATTTCTCCAGGAGTTCTGTCACAGCGGTTCAATAAATACAAGCATTCAAGCCTCCAGAACACATCAGCTGCTGTAGAAACATCCCCTCCAAATAATCAATGCACTTTGCGGAATGAAAACTTCACTGCTGAACAATAACAACATGCTCTGACAATGCATCTCACTGTCTCCATTCCTTTCTCTGTTTCTTCTTGCGTAACACTGAACTCATCACGGACGTATAAAGCTTGTCAGGAGACAATACAAAAGAAAAGGTTCAAGGGCTCTAAATCAACATTCACTGCAGTGTCAATTCACAAACGCGTGTATAGAAAATGTTTCAGGGTTATGGTGAGTTCGGAGAGTCATTTCTGTTCTCAACCTAACAGCCAAACCAAGACTTCAAACAAAGATTTATTGATCATTTACAATTCTAACTACTACTACACATCATGTTCATATAATGTATATTTTATCTTATCTTTGCACATTTACCTGTGGTACATTTTAAAAAAATAAAGCATAACAAGTAACATAATACTATACATTTGTATTCAAAAAGACAGTAAGAACAAACAAAATAGAAACAAAGGGATGTCTACCTTTACAGCTGAGCAGGAAGTAGTCCATGCTGGGACTGAAGAAGCCACTGACGTACCCGCAGCTGTCAGTGAAATCGCAGGACAGACAACGGCGGTTGAAGGTGCCCACCGTGTCTGCGCTGGAACAACCACAGACACATTAACACTGTCAGCGGGAACAAGCCTGTGACAGCACAAGCCAAATTCACATAAATATGTATGTGCTGTATGTACCTGTAGAGATGTCTTCTTTTAGGGTCATCTTCAGTGCTGAGGAAATATCTGTTCAAAACATAAAAGATACATCAAAACATACTCCATATGTGACCCTGGACCACAAAACCAGTCATAAGTGTCAATTTTTCTTGAAATTGAGATATATACATCACCTGAACACTGAATGAAAAAGCTTTTCATTGATGTATGGAGTGTTAGTACAAGATAAAATTTGTTTGAGATACAACTATTTGAAAATCTGGAATCTGAGGGTGCAATAAAATTAAAATACTGACAAAATTGCCTTTAAAGTTGTTCAAATGAAGATCTTAACAATGCATATTACTAATTAAGTTTTGATATATTTACGGTAGGAAATGTACAAAATATATTGATGGAACATGATCTTTACTTAATAACCTAATGATTTTTGGCATAAAAGAAAAATTGATCATTTTGACCCATACAATGTATTTTTAGCTATTGCTACAAATATACCTGTGCTACTTATGACTGGTATTGTGGTCCAGGGTCACATATAACAATAGCTATACACAGATAAAAAAGACCCCATAATATTTAAACTGTAGTGCAGTGTACTGACTGAATCAAGAAAGTGAGTGTTTCATATGAAAAGGAAAGCAGCTGGCTGGAATGGTGAGAATAAATATAGAGACCTTGATAACATCAGGCGAAAGGAAAATAGTTTCAGAGGTGGAGAAAGTTATTACATTTTGATAAAAGAAAAAATAAAATAAAATAGAAATATTTGGGATTATGTGCACCATAGATGCATTGAGATTAAGGTAGAAAAGTCAGGTGAATTGAAAAAGTAATTAGGGGCCAAGCATTGTAGGTGTGTAGGGACCTATTGTATCCGTTGACATTCTTATTATTCTTCTTCCACCATTAAGTCTATGGCCTCCCACAGAACCGCTTGTGGGAAAGGTATACAATTTGGAACACTGATAGAGGACAGTCTCAACATTAACCATAGCAAATTTGGAGTCTCTAACTCTCTAGAGTTAGAAAATTTCACTTATGATTATGCTAATAACTTTTGAACCATACATTTTAGAAGCAAAATTATTATTTTTAATTTTTTTTGCATGTCGAACGAACACCACAATGTAAAATTCTACAGGTCAAGGTTAATCACAATTTCTTCTACTTTTTCGAACTCGTCCTGGACAGTTTGTCTGATTTTCACCAAAATTGGTTCAGATCATCTTCAGACCATGCTGAAGAATTCAAGTTGATTAGTCAAACTGTTCTCGAATAACGCGCTAATGAATTTGACAAAGAGAACGCAAAAATGGATGTGAGGCTATACCTCTGCAATACTTCAGCGTATTGAGACCAAACTTGGTGTGCGTTATAATAACCATTACCTGAGACTGCCTGCACCGTTTTGGCACAGCATCACCTAGTGTTCACAAGCTATGAAAAATTGCTGCACCACCTTGTGGTCAAAAGTTATAATGAAACTTTTGAGTTTATTAGCTTATTGTAATAAATCTGGTCTTAAAGGATTAGTTCACTTCCAGAACAAAAATTACAGATAATTTAATTACCCCTTTGTCACGTAAGATGTTCATGTCTTTCTTTTTTCAGTTGTAAAGAAATTATGTTTCTTGAGGAAAACATTTCAAGACTTCAATGGTGCCCATGTGTTTGAACTTCCTAAATGCAGCTTTAAATGGCTCTAAACTATCCCAGCCGAGGAAGAAGGGTCTTATCTATCGAAATGATTGGTCATTTTCAAAACAAATTGACAATTTATATACTTTTTAACCTCAGATGCTCGTCTTGTTTCGTCTCTGTAATGCACAAGCGTAGTCTGTGTAATCCGGGTCAATACAGTTAGGGTATGTCAAAAAACTCCCATCTCGTTTTCTTCTCCAACTTCAAAATCATCCTATGTCGCTGTTTTACCTTTTTTTGTAAAGGGCGTTTGATCTTTTTTGTATGTTCACTTTGTAAACACTGAGTCGGTACATCTGCAGTGATGTAGGATGATTTTGAAGTTGGAGAAGAAAACAAGATGGGAGTTTTTCAACATACCCTAACTTGAACCGGAAAAAACAGAGTTCACGCAGAACTAGACAAGACGAGCGTTTGAGGTTAAAAAGTATATAAATTGTCAATTTGTTTAGAAAATGACTGATCGTTTCGCTAGATAAAACCCTTCTTCCCCGGCTGGGATCATTTAGAGCCCTTCAAAGCTGCATTTAAACTGCATTTTGGAAGTTCAAACTTGGGGACACCACTGAAGCCTACTATATGGAGAAAAATCCTGAAATGTTTTCCGCAAGAAACATAATTTCTTATCGACTGAAAAAAGAAAGACATGAACATTTTGGATGTCAAGGGGGTGAGTAAATCATTTGTAAATTTTTGTTCTGGAAATGAACTACTCCTTTAAAGGAGAACTCCACTTCCAGAACAACAATATACAAATAATTTACTCACCCCCTTGTCGTACAAGATGTTTATGTTGTAAAGAAATTATGGTTTTTGAGGAAAGCATTTCAGGATTTTTTTTCCATATAATGGACTTCATTGGTGCCCCAATTCTGAACTTCCAAAATGCAGTTTAAATGCGGCTTCAAAGAATGCAGCTTCTAAACGATCCCAGCTGAAGAAGAAGGGTCTTATCTAGCGAAACAATTGTTTTTTTTTTTCGAAAAATTAAAATTTGTGTACTTTTTAAGCCCAAAAGCTCATGTAGCACAGGCTCTGTGATGCACGTCCATGATGCTACGAATTAGTGATGGGTTGTTCTTGAACGATTTGTTCATTTTGAACGATTCATTCATTTTGAACAAATCTTTAATATGACTCGAGAAGAACGAGTCGTCTCAGGGAGTGATTCGTTCAGTCGCACATGCGCAACATCCTATTAGGTTCTGTACTGGAATTAGTTCACTTGTTTCGAGTCTTTGGGTTTTTCGAGTCATTCGTACATCTTATGGGGTTGTCTCGTGATAAACGAACGACTCGAACCCAAAGACTCGAGAGATGAACTAATCAATTATTTTTACGTCTCACACTGCATTGGTTAAGCTTATGGGGCTGTCACGTGATGAACGAATGACTCAAACCCAAAAACTTGTCAGATAAGAGTTGAGGTGAGCTAATCATAGACTAAAGACCCAGGTAAACAATGAATTAATTTTTTCTTTTTCTTATAGCATTATAGTTTTGTCTTGTTTTTAGTGTGATCAACATTTGTGTAAGCAGTAAATGTGTTAGGGAAGTAACATATAACATTTTAATTATATTTTGCAAAAATGAACGAAATGAACAAAATGACTCGAAAAAAGATTTGTTTATTTTGCTGAACGAGACTGAAAGGTCCGAGTCGGTAAAATAAACAGAACTTCCCATCACTACCACGAACACGTCTAAGTTCATCGTTTGTGTACTCCGGCTCAAAAAGGTAGAGTATGGTGAAAAACTCTATCTTATTTTCTCCTACAGCTTCAGAATTTCAGAACCTTTTTGTCTGTAAACAGCGTTTGACTTACTTGCACTTTCTTAGTCTTTGCGTGTTCGCTTTGTAAACACTGGGTTTGTAGTTCCGCCTACATTCCGTGTGACCTTTCGATGTGATTCAATAGTACGTAGCATCATGAACGCGCATCCCACATGAGCGTTTGTGCTTAAAAAGTATACAAATTTTTATTTTCCGAAAAAAAAAAAAAAAGTTTACAGTACGTTTAGCTAGATAAGACCCTTCTTCCCTTTGAAACTGCATTTAAACTACATTTTGGAAGTTCAAAATCGGGGCACCAACGAAGTCCATTATATGGAGAAAATCCTGAAATGCTTTCCTCAAAAACCTACTATTTCAAACTCCTCCTAGACTGTAGGTCCAATTTTTGTGCCAATATACAAAACGGTTATTATTTAACACATCAACGAATTTGCTGGAATCATGCTAAACTGCATCTGAGGCTGCATCTCTGCAGAGCTTTGACATATTGACACCAAACTTTGTATGTGCCATTGTCACCTCACACTGACCACACCACATCAATTTGGCAACAGCGTCACCTATTGGTCAAAAGTGATAAACCATCCATAAACCATCAATAATGAAATTTCCAAAAATGCTAATAACGTTTGATTAAATAAGCTTATTGTAATGAAACTGGACTCAAAACAATCCTTGGGTCATGCCGAGAACATAGATACCCATAGTTGGCTGAATTTCTTGTCCGCCATTTTGATTTTCTTTAAAAATCTACTTTTTTAAACGCTTCCTAGACTATTTGTCTGATTTTTACCATATTCAAGTCAGATCATCTTCAGACTGTTCTGACAAAAAGTTATGGATTTTATGTCGATAGACGAAACCGTTTTCATACAGCGCCGCAACAAATTCGAGGCTTGATGCCAAACTGCGTCTGAGGCTGTTTCTCTGTAAAGCTTTGACATATTGACACCAAACTTTATTTGTGCCATGGTCACCTCACACTGACCACACCACATCAATTTGGTTACAGTGATACCTACTGGTCGTCAGTGATAAATCTTTTATTCATATTAATAGTGACTGTATTTGAAATTTCAGCTGTTTTGCTTAAAATCATAAATGCGTCTTGAATTGCTCATTGATGGAGTTGGTCTGATGCTACCAGCCATGCTTGCATGACTCACCTTGCCTTCTTTGTGCTTGGAGCTATATTTTAAGTCAGTTTTGATTTCAAACAACCTTTAAAAGAAGCCTTTTCTTAAAGACAAATGAATCATTGATGTTCAGTTTGTGGTGTTGGTGGATTGGCTCACATTAACTGGCTGTCCTCATCATACGCAAGAACCTGCGTGACGTCCCAGTCTCCTGATGTGATGGACTGCAGAGTATCTGTGCTGCTGTTGGGCTTTATGAAGAAAACAGACATCAATCATACTGAATGTGAATAATAGAATATTATGCTCATCGACATAATATTTAACAGCCTATAAAAGAATGTGTGTCATAATACAAAGAGAGAAGGTGGAGAATGTTTGAAGAAATTACTAAAGTAAAGGATTTAAATTAATCACTGAAATGCTGTCGAGTGTATAAACATGATTAGTTGCACAAAATAAACTGGTTTGGGAAAATGAAGGAACTTGTTTAAATCAGGGAGTGTATAATCATATTATTTAGTAAAATTAATCTCTTTGCATTTCAGTACTGAGAGATATGTTAAATCTAAATATTGTTGTTTAATTAACATTATTGGTAAACAATCTTGTCTTTTGTTGTGGATGTCACTGAATTAAAAATAAAAAATGTAATATCGTTTTTTTCTCACAGTTTCAAGCTTACATTTTGCAATTCTGACTGTTTCTCTGAACTGTGAGATATAAACTGTGCAACTGCAAAAAAAAAAAAAAAAAAAAAAACTGCAAGATTTAAACTTGTAATTCTGACGAATAAAGTCAGAATTGCAAGATATAAACTCACAATACTGACTTTTTTTTCTCATAATTGCGAGTTTAAATGTCACAATTGCGACTTTTTTCTCAGCATTGCGTGTCAAAACTGCACTTCTGACTTTATAACAAGCAATTCTCATGATTCTGAGAAAATATCAGTCTTTTACCCCATAGAATTGGACTTTATAACTCGCAATAGCAAGTTTATATCTCACAGTTCTAATTGCGAGTTTATATTCTGAAGTGAGAACTGCAAGAAACAAACTCACAATTCTGAAAAAAAAAGTCACAATTGCAAATTTATATCTGACAATTCTGACTTTATATCTTGTGTTTGCAAGTTTATATCTCGCAAATATGAGTTCTAAGAAAAAGGACAGAATCGGAAGAAAAAAGTCAGAATTACTTTTTTTATTCAGTCGTGGAAACAGGCTTCCATAAAATTCTCATTTCATTAAAAAAAAATAAAATAAAACAAACAAATAAATACAATTTGCTGGTTAAAAGCAAGTGAGGGTAAGTGAGGGTAAGAACTGTAAGTAATGATGAAACTTTCTGGTTGGTTTTAGATAAACCACCCCCTAATGCAAGGGTCTTAAAAGTATAAATATTTTTTATACATTTATTTAATTCTACTGGCAGACATAGTATTAATTTCTCTTAAGGTTTATACATTTAGAATTCTTTATATACAGTATATTTACAAAATAAATTTCATGGACAATGTCTGTTTTGTTTTGCCTGGGTTATTTCTGTTCAAGGACTCTTTGATATTCTTTTCATCCGGCTGTTTCTGTGTTCTTATTTACTGTACAATTCCGTTTTTCTGTGATGTTGTTATTAGTTTATATGATTACTCATTTATTCACCATTTCTAGTTTAGTTCTTGTTTAACCTGTGTATATTTAGACCTGTGTTTCAGTTCAGTGTTTGTCTTTTCTTGTCTTTGCATAGGTTGTTTCTCCTGTGTTTTTTCCAGAGTTGTTTTTTTTTTTTTTTTTCCACAGGTTTTTGCTTTCAACTAGATTGACGCCTCCCTGCTTGAACCAAACATAACAGTGTTTTTATATATGAAAATATATAGTTGCCTTGTAGCAAAAAGTTTAAAAATCCCATTGCTGATGCTTGTACCTGTGAGATGGACATGGAGATGTGGAAGAACTTTCCTCGTCCTCCCTGTGGGATTGCTCTGGTGAAGAACAGCCTCAGACCGTCTTTAGAAAACAGCGGTTCTTCATTCTGTTTGAGAAATGTAACTCTAAACGATCATTACCGCCACACCAGCACCGTCATTACTGTCATCATCGTGATGTTCTCCTCCTTTGGTAGTGTTTCGTCATTTAGTTTGCTCTGCAGAGTTTTATAATTACTGAATTATAAGACCTGCGGGAGCGCTAGAGAATGCGTCCGCAGTGCAGAGCGGCCGTATTTCTCCAAGCAACACAAAAATATTAAAAACATAACAACCTATATTAGAATGTGAATTATTATGATAATGCAGCGCATATGTAATAGTGAGTCTGAGCCCTCAGGCTTATTTCTGCAGGAGTTGTACGATCCTTTATTCATGTTATTGCAAAACATTTCATATGGCCACTTCCTCCCTCTGGCGAAAAACAGACATGAAAAACTAATCAGGAAAAACAATATCAGCTCAAGCACAGTACTGTGGGGAATGCGATAAGACAAACAACATCAAACGTCCTCGACTATTCAAAGCTGTTACCGTTGACAAACACTGACATGGCACATCTCATCATTTTTTTTTTTTTTTGCCCTTGTCTGGGTGGAGAAAGCTAATGCTCACCTGTCTGTGCAGCCACCCCTCACTTTCATCCTCATGTTTCTAAAACAAAAAAAGGAAATCACAGAGTAAAAAATGCAGTGAAACATCACAAGAGTGCAGAATCTAGTTTGTGGCTCATTTAGTCCAATTCAATGAAATCTGTGCACAGTTTCAATCCTCTGCGCACACCTTGGGAAATATATGATTCCACCAAATCAGCTTATCTTCGTAAAATGGCACAGCTTTTTACTAAGATACATTCATACGTGACATGATCTGAAAGCATTTACACTTACAATTTGAATTTTTTATGATAGAACTTTAGCAATTAGAACTAAAATGTGGTAACTATGTATGAATGAAAATGTGTGACAGCAAATTTCTTATATTAACAGAACTTAAGGCTGATGGTGGTGCATTGTTGGTCAATCAGTGTTTCTGTAAAACAACAACAAAAACCCAACCATAATACTGATAGGATACCACTACTACTACTAATACTAATTCTACTGTTAACAGAAATATAAAATGCTAAGGTCTGATGAGCTGCTGGGTAATAAATATTTAAACATGTTGTCTGCGTTCACTCGACTGATTTGCTGAAATCAAAACGTGGACCATAATACCAAAAAAAAAAAACAAAAAAAAAAACAGCATATGGTCCTTAGCTGGTTTATGCTGGTCCTTTGCTGGTTTATGCTGGTCCTTAGCTGGTCATGTTGCTGGTCAAGGACAAGCATAAACCAGCAAAGGACCAGCATAAACCAGCTAAGGACCAGCATAAACCAGCTAAGGACCAGCATAAACCAGCAAAGGAACAGCTTAAACCAGCATCAAAACCTACCTAACCAGCATCCCAGCATCAAAAGCTACCTACCAGCATATGCTGGTTTTTTCAGTAGCCAGTGAGATTGCTGCTTGCGCATTACTTTAAGTGTCACTTTAAGTCCGTTTCCACCGCAGGAACTTTCCCCAAGAAATAGGGACTTTGCGGTGGTACTCGGTGTGTTTCCACCGCAGGAACCAGGATCTAAACAAAGTTACAGGTAAAAATTTGCCCCTCAGAAAGTCCCTGTTAGTGAGGTAGTACTTTTTTTAATAGTCAGGAACTTTCAAGGGTGGGACTTGGGAGCTGAACATGATGATTGATAGGTGTACTTCAACCACCAACATGAGTTATCCCTAGTGAAAAAAACAGCATATGCTGGTAGGTATGTTTTGATGCTGGGATGCTGGTTAGGTATGTTTTGATGCTGGTTTAAGTTGGTCCTTTGCTGGTTTATGCTGGTCCTTAGCTGGTTTAGACTGGTCCTTTGCTGGTTTATGCTGGTTCTTGACCAGCAACATGACCAGCATAAACCAGCAAAGGACCAGCTTAAACCAGCATCAAAACATACCTAACCAGCATCCCAGCATCAAAACATACCTGCCAGCATATGCTGTTTTTTTCACCAGGGATTGTGTCATGAAATGTAGTTCTAAGAGTATTTCAGGAGAGAATGTTGTTGTTTAAAACTTAAATCTGTGGTTTATTTATGAAGACAGCGCCTACTTGAAAATGTGCTTTGCTGATTTCGGAGATGTGAGCTCCAGGCTCACTGGGCACTCAGTGCTCATGTAACCAAATGAGAGCGCCTCACCTCGGCTAGTCCTTCTGACATCTGCCACAACCTCTGATGTCTCTGTAGTGGTTAAACGTGAGATATAATTCGTTTTGGGTAAATCTAACAGCTAATATTTGGTCTCATGAATCTATTATTTGTTCCAGGTCATATCATTTTGGCTGAGCACAAAGTTATGTTTCATAACTTTAATTATATATGAAGAGTTCTGATGCAAAACCAGCTAAATCCATCCGACATCTTTCTTTAAAAAATGCATTTTTATCAGGCTCAGATGTATAGGTTTCTATGTAATTACCAGTACTTCTGACTGGGCTGAGGCTAGTATTTTAGCGAGTTTGAAGAAAAAGTATTTGATGGACATATAATATGTGTCGAGAGCATTCTCTCAGTATCATTATCTCATTTTAACCGAGATGGCTTTTAGCTGGTTTTGCAACTGAACTCTTCATATATATATATATTGTGACGAGTCGGCTGCCTCCCCCCTAACTATCAGCTTCACCCCGTCGGTAATCGCCGCCCTTCACCAGGCTCCCGACGGGAGTGGGCGTGTGGGAGGAGGAGGGGCGCCGAAACATCCAGGTCTGGCGGCGTGTGATGAGGCACACCTGATGTGAATGAAGCCTCATCACCGCCGCTGTTAAAATGCTGAGCGCGCCTCTCCTCAGGGGACCGGTCTCTTCCCCGTGCATGCACGCTGGTGTCCTCGTGGGTCCAGGAAGGGGTGAAGAGGGTACCAGCGCCGCAGGACGAGTTGCCGGACCCCGCGGGTCCGGATGAGGACCGCACCCGTAACGGCTGACGGGCCAGGATGCCGGGCCGTGTTATCCCCCAGAAGCGCCGCGTAGGTGGAGGAGGACGATGCCGCTAGAGAAGCCGCCGCCCCTCGCACCCCGGACCTGAGTGGGGAGCGCGTGCGGCCGCCGGACTCCGCCCCTTACCTGGACCCTTCCCTTTTGGAACACTACCCCTCCTTCACGGAACCCCGTCACTTCGAGGACACCAGATCCCCCTTTTGTTTTGGACACTTTTTCCCCCTTTTTGGACACTTTGTTTTATTGTTTAATAAAAGCCTCTCCGAGGCCTGACGTCACGCCCCCTGTGTCTGTCGCTTTGCTCCGCCCCCGTGACAATATATAAACTATTAACTATTAAAATATAAATGAAATGAGGCAATGCTGCTTAATGTAATACTTCGTTTCACTGTAATGTATACATTCATACGAGAAAATGAAGGTGTGGTGGCAGTGGTGTTTGATATCATTTTGTATTATTGCAATGTGTGTATGCTTTGCATTAACCACATTTTCTATTAATATTTTTAAATGAAACAGAAAAGAGGCAATGCTGACTGATAATATTTAATTTCACTGTAATGTATGTACATTTCCTGAACTACAGGGAATTCATATTAATATGTTAAGATGTATGATAATATGTTGCTCTTAATTTGTTTAAATGAAAATGAAAAGAGGCAGTGGTGTTTGATATCATATTTCGTCTTATTGTAAATACAGTGAGGAAAACTGCAGAATCCAAGGCGAGCTGACCGTTCAAGTACACTGCTGTTTCATTAGCAGAATTCCTGGACTTGCGTCGTCCCTGGGAGGCCACACTTCCACGTCGAACTAGCGAAGTCTGAACTACCAAGGACGCAAGTCCGAAATTTGCTACTTGGTACTAAGAAATGGCCCTGGACAGGGAAGAGCAGTCACGTTCAGCCCTATGTCACTTAGTCTCAGCCTCAGATGTCACGCCCACGGAACATTGGCTAAACGTCTAATGCATAAGTCACACTTAGCTGAAAACACTTCAGGAGTTTCAAAGTCGTCTTTGCATTGGTTAGATTATACACGATTATACGCGTGTGTTGCGTTCTTTAACGTTCTGCCTGGAAACAAAAATGCTGTGGCGCCAAGAAGAAAGCAATTATTAGGATCAACTAAATGTTGGATTTTCAAAAGTATGTGAAAATTTTAAAGTTTGCGGCATAGAATCTTCAAAATATGTCTGAGAGTTTTACACACAGCGACATTTCCACGCCCCTAAGCATGATGCGGCACAAAACAAAACGTGATTGGTTGCTGTACCTGTGAGTCATATGGCCTCTTGGGGGAGCCTTGGCCATTCAAAGCAGCCAAAGTTCCCAAAACCTCTGCCATCAGTCCGAAGGTCTGGCTATGCGAGACTATATGTTACAAGACTGTTTGCCTAATCTTCACTGGACTTTAGGCTGCGATGGAAACACAGGAAAAGAACTTCTAGGTCTAACATTTCATTAGCAAATGGTTAACGATTGTGATTTACTCACAAATGTGATTTACTTGCATTTAAGGGTTGGGCTTTTCTTAACGAAATGAAACAGTGTAAACCTGCAGTTGAGTAGGAACGCTTACCAGCAATCAACAATACTGTGACCTGGCAACCTTCAGCGATTAAAGTGCTATTCATGTGAATGCACATCACTGGTTTAAAAAAAAGAAAAATAATCAGCCTACTGTATGCTGTGAAATGTCCGTTTCATTGTACCGCACGTCTTCAACTCATTGTGAAGTGTGAATTGACCTTTTCAGTGCACTTTGGAATATACTGTACTTCACAAATCCTGGCCTACCTTGGTGCAGACACCCGTTGTGGCCACACAGAGGGTCAGGATGGAGATATTCTGGGCTCGGTTCAACCAGTTTACAGCCAGTTTTGTGCTTGTGGCCCACTTTACCATCGTCACATAGTATTCACTGCAAAAGAAGAAATAAGCAGAAATGTCTTCTGGCAGAAACACTACTGTATATCCAATCACTAGGCCTGGACTGAATCTTTAAAAGGTCTTCGAAGAATTTAAATACACATCTGTCAATAAATTGGGTGTACATTTATTTAATATTCAGACTAATCTGACAAACTTTCAGCTAGGGATGCATAATATATCAATACCAAATTGCTTTCAGGATGATATATAATTTTTTTTTATCATATTGCTTGATATTTAGGTTACACTTTACATTAAAGCGTCATTTGTTAAAGGAGAAGTACACTTACAAAACTAAAATTTACACATAAATAATTTATGTTTTTTGAAGAAAACATTTCAGGATTTTTCTCCATGTAATGGACTGCTATGGTGCCCCGAGTTTGAACTTCCAAAATGCTGTTTAAATGTGGCTTCAAACGATCCCAAATGCGGTTGTAAACAGTTCTTTTCATTAAAAAATACAATTGAAATACTTTCTAATCTCAAACACTTGTCTTGTCTTGTCTTGTCTTGTGCTGCCTAAACTGTGTGTATTCTAGCTCAAGACAGTGAGGGTATGTTGAAAAACTCCAAGTGTATTTTCTCCCTCAACTTCAAAAATGATTTCAAAATCATCCTACATTGCTGCAGAAGTTCTGACCCAGTCTTTGCAAAGTCAACATACAAAGAAGATCAAACACCCTTAACAACAAAGGTAAAACAGCGATATAGGGTGATTTTGAAGTTGAGGGAGAACATGAGATGGGAGTTTTTCAACATACCCTAACTGTCATGAACGGGAAAAATACAGGGAGAGTAAGACAAGACGAGCACTTGACATTAAAAAGAATATCAATTGTATTATTTTTATGAAAATAACCGATCGTTTTGCTAGGTAAGACCCTTCTTCCTCAGCTGGGATCTATTACAACTGCATTTGGGATCGTTTGAAGCTGCATTTAAACTGCATTTTGGAGGTTTAAATTCGGGGCACCATAGAAGTCTGCTATATGGAGAAAAATGCTGAAATGTTTTCCTCAAAAAACAATTTCTTTACGACTGATAAAAAGAAAGACATGAACATCTTGTATGACAAGGAGGTGAGTACATTATCTGTAAATCTTTGTTCTGGAAGTGGACTTCTCCTTTAATGTATTAACTAACATGAACAATACATTTACTACACTATTTATTAATCTTTGTTAATGTTAGTTCATAAAAATTCATTTATTGTTTGTTCAAGTTAGTTCACAGTGCAACTAATGTTAACAAACACAACTTGTGATTTTAATAATGCATTAGTAAATGCTAAAATTATGTAGTACTAATGTAGTTAACTAATTAACCCTATTTTAAAGTATTATATTTGATCTAATATTTAACTGTGCATGCAAGTCTGTTTCAATTTCTAAATTTAAATAACCTTTGTTGCACCTCGTGTTTCAAAAACCATTTAAAAATATGTACAAATTATTATTAAAATTGATTTAAAATGAAATAATTTATAATAATATTAATGATTTTTAATTATTATTTACTTAATCTTCAGCAAATCTCTAAAAGAATATCCATTTTGGATAATGTACATTATAATGTGATGAATAAATTCTGTTGTAGAATGTAAAATTACTTTTAGTATGATAATTTTAGATTTTTATGTAAAAAAGTAACACTCATTTATCAGTTCTCCACAATAACAAATAATCATTGCTTCCAAAGATTAGATGGTGATTGAACAAAACAAGCATATCTCGCAAAAAGTGTTTCATTCCCGTTAGAAACTTTGCATTCGCTTGCAAGTATTTTTGCGTTCTCTTGCAGAAGTATTGCATTGCCCTGTGAAAGCACTGAAATACATTTTTTCTTCCCACCTCATATTATTTTAATCACAAAACTGCAAAGTTTGTGAGTGAAAGCAAAGTTTCTTGGAAGCAAAGTACTGAAATAATAAAAAAAAATATTGAAATATTTTTCCATTTTTTTTCCATTTATTTATTTTTATCACTGTGTCCCTTTAGGGGCTCCGTAGTTAACACATCATAATAATGAACCTACTAATTTGGGATGTAAATAAGTGTACTGTCAGCCTACCCTATTCTTTGGTCCTCTGGTCTTCTCATCTCAACGGTGTGCAGAGGCCCATTAAGATTGACAACATAAAGAGAGACGACAGGGTTTTCCTCTCCTGCCTGGAAGAAAAACATTCAAGCATAACACATTATCATCTTCAGCACTATTTTCATGTTTACGGCCGTGTATAATCTTTACCTTGGGGTAATGGTATTGTCTTGCCGTAGGGTAGACGGAGCCGGTGAACATGGGGATCTCCATTCTGGGCACCAGCGTGTCGTTGATGGTCGCGTATGCGAGTCTGGCTCCATCCGGAGACCACCAGTGTGCGATGTGGGACTTAAAGATCTCCGCTGTGCAAGAAAGATTCAGGAGTTTCTCTCAGTCATATTTCAGAGCGGTTCAATCACTCGAATAATTGCAAGAATAGTAAAAAGTAATCATCCATGACACAGCGTCTCTCAGGTCTCATTTCAACTACGTCCACACACACAACCACACGCACACACTCAGATTTCCCATCTTCATTCGGATACAGTCGATGCACCTGGCCGCGGTTAAGAGCATTTCTCCGTAACCACCTGTTTCTGTATGAATCTTTGCTTCACTCACACAGAGGCAGCGAGGAAGGTTCTGGCCCATAAATCACGGGGCGGACTGTAATCTCAGCGGGGCCGCGAGAGTGAGTGCCGGCCCTCTCCATCAAGCGCCCCTTCTCTTCTACAATCTCAGGAAAAAAAGCAATTTCTGGACACCACCAAAGGCTGCGGAAATAGGGTCTGACCCCTCTTCCTGTGCTCAAATGGGCAGGAAGTTGCATGTTCAGCACAGTTCTGCTCACTTTATCACCTACAGAGAGAGTGAGTGAACGAATGTGCTCAGAGAGCTTATGTTGACATGTGAGGTTTTTGACAATTATTAATAGCTGTTAGGCTGTGTGTACTGTATATAGTTTGTTTGTTTGTTTTTTTTTTGTTTTGTTTTTTTTTATTTTGAATTATTATGAACATGTTAGTGTAATATATACCGTTTGTGGTCAGTAAGATTTTTTTTTTTTCTTATTCAAATTTACAATTTTATTTAGCGAGGATGCATTAAATTCATTCAAAGTGTGTATCAAAATGTATCACAAATTTTTCAACACTGATAATAAATGATATTTTTTAGTGCTGTCAAACAATTAATTGTGATTAATGGCATACAAAATAAAAGTTTTTGTTTACAAAATATATGTGTGTGTACTGTGTATATTTATTATGTATATATAAATATACACACATACAGTATATATTTCTGAAAATATTTACATGTATTTACATGTATATATTTTTATTCATATAAAATAACAAAATATTTTTCTTAAATCTATTTTTCTTAAATCTAGCATGATGTGTATTTATATATACATAAATATATACAGTACACACACATATATTATGTAAACAAAAACTTTAATTTTGGATGTGATTAATCGCGATTAATCGTTTGACAGCACTAATTTTTATTTTTTTTCCTTGTACAGCAAATCAACATACTTGAATGATTTCTGAAAGATTATGTGACACTGAAGACTGGAGTAATGATGCTGAAAATTCAGCTTTGCATCATCAATTACATTTTAAAATCTATTCAAACTAGGGCTATCAAACGATTAATCATGATTAATTGTGATTAATCACATATAAAATAAAAATTTGAGTTTGCTTAATATATATGTGTGTGTGCTGTGTGTAATTATTATGTATATGTAAATACAAACACATTCATGTATATATTTTAGAAATATTTACAAGTTTATGTATTTATTTATATTTTATATCATTTATATTATATATAAATAAAAATATTTTACACATAAATTTCACATAAATTTGTTTACACATATTTCTCTTAAATATATACATTAATTTGTGTGTATTTATATGTACATAATAATTACACATAGTACACTCACATATATTAGGCAAACTCAAACTTTTATTTTGTATGTGATTAATTGCGATTAATCGTTTGACAGCCCTAATAAAAACAGAAAAAAAAATATTTTAAAACTTTTTTAATTTTAAATATATTTATTAATTGTAACATTGATAATTCTGAATTTGCAGTTTTAAATAAGTGTTTTCTATATGTTTACCAATTTGAACAAACAATTTTAAAATAAAATGAGGGTGTGAGTTTTATTGTAAATCTGATTTTCACAAATACAGTGTTCACATGAATATCACATTCTGTACTTGACATTAATGTATACAATTTATGTATGCAGTTTATGTATGAATTTCTGTACTACTTTTAATTGTAGCAGGCATTTGGGAAATTTGACTATGTTTACATTAGGTTTTAATATTGCATACTTTAAGTTTATGCTACAATTTTTTTTTTAATGTTAGCTTCAAAACCTTAAAAGTCTTGCATTTTCAGTCAGTGAGAAGGCTTCTTAGAGGTAACAAGACAAAATGACACATCTTGTCCAATAAGATGCCGCTATTTGGTTAGCTTCTAGATATATACTTCACTGCCAATGTTATCCCGCAATCCTGTTATGGGTCAATATAGCTTTGAAAACATTTTGATTCACATATTTGAGTGAACTAGTCATTTAATGCCACTGAGGGCAATAACTGCATCAGAACGCAGCACAAATGTATCCTTCACTGCCAATGATATCCCACAATCCTGTGCATTTCGAGTCAGGGGTCCATATACAATAGCTTGGAAAACATTTTGATTCTCATTTTTGGTTGAACTAGTCCCTTAATGCCACTGAGGACAATAACTGCATCAGCAGCTGAGAGTTTCAATAACGTATTTTAATGCCTAGAGAGCATGATGTGGATATTTTAGAGGAAGTGCTTGTGACTATCATGGGAGCTTTTCAATGATCATTACAGAGATGCTGACCCGTGGATGAACCAAAGTAAGCCTGCCGCAGACATCTCTGTACAAAACAGCAAAAATGCCTTTCATTAGGGATAAGATGTCAGAAACCCTGCAAACACATCTCTCTCTCATTGCTGTTTTCTGTGTCTCTCTGTGCCCTTTCTTCTGCCAAGCACACACTCACACTCTCAGTAGTGAGCCAGGAAGCTTGTTGGGCTGTTGATTGCTCACACAGGGAGGTTTAATGGCAGAGCTGAATGACGGATGAAACAGGAGTGTGTGTTTTGAGAGCTGGAGGACAGTAAAGCCAAGTCTAGCACACACATACAGTCCTCTCACACTTGTCCTTCTTTAATCAGAGGACACAGCTGTAGAATAGGGAGAAATGAGCTGATAGTTTAGGACATAAAACTTTATTGTTCAGACTGAGCATTTCCATTATCCATTTTCCTCACATTATCCAAAAACAACAACAAAAACACTAAACCTAGTAAATGTTTTACGTGCCGTAAAAGAGTTTGACTTTATTTCTCACAATTCCGAGTTGATATCTAGTAATTCTTTTTTTCTTTTCAGAATTGCAAGTTTCTAACATACCACTCAGACTTTATTTCTCATTTCAGTTTATATCTTGCAATTTTGAGTTAACATTCTAAAATTCTGATTATTTTTCTCAAAACAGAAACATTTTTATTTTACATCTTGCAATTCTGACTTATTTTGCTCATAACTGTGTTTATGTCTTAGCCTACATCTACATTAATCTGAATTGAAAATAGCTTTTTTTTTTAGTTAAAAATGCTCTCCTTCCACACTAGCATTTTCAAGCATTTTCCAAAAGTTTCTCATCCACACTGAAACAATTTGACAAATTTGAAAATTTGTTTTACTGCACATGCGTCAAGCCTCATAAATGCTCACTGAGATGATACAGACGGAACAGACATAATACATTTTCATGTAATTCCTCTGGCAGGATTATTTTATTTACAAAAATATCTCACCATTCACTAGGTCCTGGTCACACTTACTCCCTATTATGTGTTTCTTTTAAAATGCAACTACCCTCATGTTTTGCCACAAGCAGCAATCGCGAGTAAATTATTCTGTCGTCTTTGCAGGACTTGGGATTTGAACAGTGTACAAAGCAACATATCTGTAGCTACAGTGTGAAAGTGAATAGCAAATAAAAGACATAATACCTGTATAAAAAGAGGTATCTATTGGTATAAAATGACTAAATATGTGTCATCATTTTCAAAAGCCTCCATTTTCACAGTCCACACTACAATGCAAAAACGGTGTTATCAAATTTATCCACTTTGAAGAGTGTTTTCAAAAGCTCAGTTTTCCTTGACAAAATGCAGTCTCCGTGTGGACAGAAGGCCAAAATGCAGAAAAAAAGATTCTAACAAAAAAAAAAAAAAAACGTTTTAGTGTAGTGTAATGGGATGTAAAAAGAAGAAATAAAAGAAATAAGAAATAAAATATAAAGGCATAATTGTGTAATAAAATCAGAAGAATTCTGAATTTCAAAATGTTTGAAACTGTGTGATATAAACTCTGAATAAAAAGTTGCAGTTACCTTCTGTAAATAGTTATTCTGTAATACAGATGGTCTTCCATAAAACAGTAAAAGAAGAAACAAAATATTTATTTATTTTTTATTTTTTGTGCAAAGATTATCAAGCCTTTGGAATGCCATGGGAGTAACTTGCCTGCAACCCTGTTAGCAAGTTTGTAAATAAATTAACAATAATAAAAATAAAATAACACAAAAGTAAATATGCATATTATGTAGGTGTTTTCATACATTTTAAATTCTTATATCGTAAACAAATGAATAAATCAAATCAAATTTATTCTTGCCACATCCAATTTCATTTGTATAGAAGCCCATTTCCACCACTGAATAAATGAATGAATGAATGAATAAAAAACAAACAAATAAATAAATAAATAAAAGAAGTACAGGTAATTGAGACTTCTCATAATTCTGCCTTTCTTCTCACAACTGGGAGTTTACACCTCTCAATTCTGACTTTTTTTTTCCCCTCAGAATTGAGTTATAAAGTCGAGATATAAACTTTATGCAAGATATAAACTCATAATTCTGACTTTTTTTCGGAGAATTGTGAGTTTATATCTCACAGTTGTGCCTTTTTTTCTGAATTTTGAGTTTATATCTCACAATTCTGACTTAACTTCCAATTGCGAGCTTATATCTCAAAATTTTGAGAAAAACTTGGAATTGTGATATACAAACAAACTCTCATTTGTAAGAAAAAAAGTCAGAATTGTGAGTTTTATCTTGCAAGTCTGACTTTATTTCTTACAACTGCGAGTCGCAATTGTTTATCAGTGTCTGTGAGGCAAGTATTCACGGAGATTCAGGTTATTTTATTTACGTGTTTGTGAATAGAGGTGACAGAGACCGAGACGTCAGAGAGCACACTCTGTTTGTTATTTTTTATTTTACAAAAGCACATTGTTTTGTTGTTATTATGACTATACACAAATAAAACCCTTTTCAGTTTCAAACAATACCTTATTCTTATCTGTACAATCAAAAATGACAGAGTATTTTTAGCTCTTTTCACGGTCATGACCCCAGAGGGTTAAATCCCATTATTCTGACTATATAACTTGCACTTGTGAGTTTATGTCATGCAATTCTGAGAAAAGAAGTTAGAATTTCAAGTTTATATCTCGTAATTCTGACTTTATACCTTGCAATTGTGAGTTTATATCATGCAATTCTGAGAAAAAAGTCAGAATTGTGAGATATAAACTCACAATTACCATTTTTTATTCATTGTCGGAAACATGCTTCCATACTTTTGTGTACATATTTGTTTTGTGGTAAGTTTTATACTGCTTGCCCGTTGTTGCCACACACACACACAAAGAGGCAGATGAAAAGCCTGATGCTTGATGTCTCAGGACCCAGATAATTTCATAAGAGTGACCCACAGGATGCACCGCACCCATTATAGCCCCGGACACACTTTAGTTGTTAATTCTTACATTTGCTTGCCTTAATATACTCAGACATTCAAATAGAGAACATATGTGTTACAACTTGTCCTCTTTAGACTCTGTTGATTTCTGCTTTATATTGATCATACTGCACCAGTGAGAGATCAATCAAACAAGTATATTTTTTATGTTCCGCACATCAGCACACTTCTTTCTATGTCTGTAAGCAGCATATTTCTAAGATTCTCATTTAAATTCAAAAGAGCCCTAACAAACATGACTTTAGCATTGTTCATCACCTTCATTGGATTCATCAGGGTAATAACAGGCTTCTAACAAACCATTAGCAACTTAATTAGCTGGAGTTCATTGAGAAGATAATTCGATGAGGGTGAAGGCCTGTGGAGGTCTGATCAGCTCTACTAGCGCACGCGAACACAAGCACTCAACTAAAGCCATTTGTCTTTACAAACACTACTGCGTGTTAGCGAAGCTTCTTTGGTTTGGCTTTTTTATCTATTTCATTTATTCAGATTTCATTTCAATTTTAGTTTAAGTTATTTTGTTAGTATTAAATAATCTTATGTATTAATTTTCTTTATATTTAGCTTTAAAGGTTTAATTTAATTTTATTTCAGTTTTAGTAATTTACTATTTAGCGTTTTATTTCATGTAGCTACAAAGGCAACAATTCTATTGTATTTAAAAACTGCGAAAATTATCTCTGTCAGGCATATTGCAAGTTAAGATGCAGTAACAGGCACCTGAACATATTTTGTTAAGTAATCCTGACTGAATTCAAATGATTTTTTATGCACAGTGAGCTTTAACTTCTGTTCCGTGTATTAATGAATTACCATTTCAGTGTAAATGTGGTGCTCCTCTTCATGAAGATTTCATAAAGACCATTCTATAATATATGACTGTTATCAAAGGAAATAATCAATGTCGTTTTTTTTTTTTTTTGTACAGCTCCAGCTGTGTCACACTTCAGAAATGCTGCCAGTGTGAAAACTCAAAGCACTCCTGCTGTTGCAGTCACACAGGAGAAATTACACAGGCAATGTGAACCAGACGACTAGTCTGACCGTCCTGAACATCCCTACAGCACCAAACTCATGAGAGCACACAGTTCAATTTTAGCTCAAGAACAGCATTAATTAAGACTTCTTTTGGGAGGTGTGCAGAACATGAGTAGAGTATATCTCCCAGCCACAAATTGGAGAAAGTTGAAAGAGGGCTAGTCATTTTTGTGGACTGCTAAAACTACGTGATTATGCTCTCATGTGATACAGAAATGTGTAAAACACATCGGCCTCATTAGCAGCTAATCTAAAGGACTGTTTTACACTCTGTATGACACAGAGACAGTGCATTTTTCTAACAGGTCTGTTTACAGCCGTGAAAGGAGTGACTAAATCAAAGTCGTATCTTTTGAAGAATTTGTATTTTACAACAGCGTTTTAGTGCCATGTTAAAAAAAAAAAAAAAAAAAAATTCTCAAATTATGAGATTAAAGATTAAAGTCCTAATATTTTGAGAATAAAGTCGAAATGTTTTGAGAATAAAGTTAAAATTACGAGAATAAAGTTTAAATGTTTCGAGAGTAAATTTTAAATTACGAGAAAAAATTTGAAATGTTTCGAGAATAAAGTCGAAATTACGAGAATAAAGTCTAAATGTTTCGAGAATGAAGTTGAAATTACGAGAATTAAATCACAGCACTTAATTTCATAATATTTTGAGAGTATAGCCTGTGCATGTAATTGGCCCGGATTGAAAGCACTGGGAGAAGTTGCCAGGCCGCCGGATTTTATTTGAATATATGTGGGATTATTAGCAGAAATCAAACTATGTGTTATACTCACAGGGACAGTAGGCTTGGAAATAATATTTCATGTCTTTGATTGCATTCATTAGGCCTATTTGTAGTGTGCCAGCCACCCAATAATAGCAATAAGCTTTGTGCTTTTGGTACTTTTAATATAAAAGAAAATCTCAGCTTTCAAAATCTGTCAGTTTTTTAAAAAATGTATGTCTTGCAATCATAATGGGACAGATCACTGTATTCATGTAAATCAATCATCTTTTTGATTACAATGAGACATTTGTTTAATTAAATTATACTGTTTTCTGAACATTCCACCACCTACTCTGCAAAAACATCTGTGGCATCCAGTCTTTCATTCCTCACATGTATTTAATTAAAAACAACAATAAAGCATTCTAAAGGTTGAAGTGGACTCCAACTCGTTACCATAAGTTACATTGTTGTCTTTTCTGAGGTATATAACAGTAAGTGACTATTCACAAGCTGTTTTATTCATGGTATAATACAGCAAATGTTTGGAAATAATATTTAACGTCTTCCATTCAGTATTTGTAGTAATTGCAATTTGTGCTTTGTTGCATTTAATAGAACATAGCTCAGCTTTCAAATTCTGTCAGTTTTATCATGAAATACAAATTATAAATGTATTTTCCTCTTTATTTTAAGTTTATAGCACAATATATACATTAAGAAACATCGAAAGGAATGGAAGAAAAACAGTATAGCCTAATTTAATGAAACAAATGTCTTATTGTAATCAGAAAGATGACTGATTCACATGCTGCTTAAACTGAGGCGAATACAGCCATCTGTCACGCCACATTAAAGAGCGTGAAAAACACATTATTGTAATAGACATATTGTTTGTATTTCGCTATAAAACTGACAGATTTTGAAAGCTGAGACTTAGGAATATCTCCCGGTGCTCCCAATCCGGGCCTTTTGGATGCACAATAGGCTAGAATATACTCTCAAAATACTATAACTTTAATTTCGTAACTGCTACAAATCAATTCCCGTAATTTTGATTTTATTCTCAAACTATTTTGACTTTATTCTCGTAATTCTAACTTTGTTCTGGATAAATTGCGACTTTATTATCATAATTTTGACTTTATTGTCAAAAGTTTTCGACTGTATTCTTGTATTTTTGACTTTATTGTCGAAATATTATGACTTTAATCTCGTAATCTTTTTTTTTTGCAGTATGTAGTATGTATTACATTTAGTGTTAATGAATGTGATTCATGCTGTAATCCTGAGATTATGATATCAACTGATACTTAAATACTACAGATGTAACATTTAGGGTCAGTATTATTTATTTATTTATTTTATTTATCAAGCTGCATTTATTTGATCAAATAGTAAAAACATTATAATATATTGTGAACTATTATAACAATATAAAATAAATGTATATTATTTTAATATATTTTTAAATGTAATTTATTTCTGTATTGGCAAAACTGAATTTGCAACAGTCATTACTCCAGTCTTCAGCATCACATGATTCTTCAGAAATAATTTTAGTATACTGATTTTATTATTTTTTATAGAAAATATTATAAAATTACATATTAGGATAAATGTAAAGAGCATTTATTTGCAATAAAAAAAAACTTCTGCAACATTACAAATATCTTTACTATCCATTTTCATTAATTTAATGCATTCTTGCTTAATTAAACTACTTTCTTTCTTTCCAAAAACAAACAAACAAACAAAACAGTAGTGTATATTTAAAAAGTTAAGTTCTTTTATTAATTGATTTATTGATTTATTAATTGATTGATTAATTGATTGATTGAAGCTCAATAACTTTTTAAATTTCCTGGTGCAAGCGTAATAAATACTTTGCATATGAGGAGCGTGACAATCTCCTGTAGGACAAACAGGGGGATGTACATAAAACACTGAAATTCATGGAGGCAGAAATGAGTTTCCTTTCTCTTCATAACCAGTGTAGGTCAGTTCAATAGCTCACTTCAGCAGGGGGCAGTATAGAGCCTTAGTAAGAGAGTGCAGTCTAAATGCTGTAATGATACTTCAGGTTATGACTGCACACATCGCACACGCTTTAATCAGATTAATGATAACTAGTTATCAGAAGAAGTAGAAGCTGTGTGTTCTCAAAACCAGCCTCTGAGATTACTGAATAATGGGATGCAAGTCAGAAGACAAAAGAGAGATGATATAAGTGAATGCATCTTGAATAAAAAATAGCTTAATTTCAGCTATAAGCATCACAGGCTGTTTCAACCAAAACATACGGTCATATGAGGACAGCCAACGGCTGTACAGAGAACATTACTGTGGCCAGAAAGTTTGGCTTTCCTTACATACATGTTCACTGGCACAAAGTGAACATCATTTTCAGTTAATTCCTTATGGCAGCTGAATGGCAGGCTTGTATAAGGGATTTTGGGATTGACAGTAGTGCAAAGCAAGTGGTGAGAGTGTCGAAATGCTGGAAACTGCAGAACTTAATGCATATGAAAGGCAAAAAAATGCTGGGCGGCAGCATACTGCTGTGTGGTGTAGGGAGGTCTGTCATAAACGTTTCAAAATCTGTCTGGAGTGCTGGAGGTTCTGCCAGATTTAGTGCTTAAAGGAAGAGTTCACCCAAAACTGAGTATTTGCTGAAAATGTACTCACCCTCAGGCTATGCAAGATGTGGGTGAGTTTCTTTCTTCATCAGAGCAGATTTGGAGAAACTTAGCAGAAATTTACATCACTTGCTCACCACACGATCCTCTGCAGTGAATGGATGCCATCAGAATGAGAGTCCAAACAGCTGATTAAAACATCACAATAATCCACAAGTAATCCACATGACTCCAGTCTATCAATATCATCCTATGAAGTGAAAAGCTGAGTGTTTGTATGAAACAAATACATTATTAATACATTTTTAAAGGCACAATATGTAAGTTTTCACCGCTAGAGGGCGCATATTCAAAACAAACAAAGAAGCTAAGGTGTAGTTTGATGATGCTGTGATTGAGTGTGGAATCATGGGGGTTTTTCTCATCCCCACAGCCGATGCAATCCGTCGGGACTCGGGCAGAAATCATTTCCATGGATGAACTAATGTATTAAAGACTTATTAAGGTCTTTGTATTATGAAGTCAGGTGAGGCTGAAAGTCATGGAAGCGAAACGAGGACGCTAGAGCGTTTGCTACTAAAGGACGAGTGCGATACACGGCTCGAAAGCAGCAGAGCTTTTATTATGCCGGTCATGCGTATGTAGGAAAAAGCAGGACTGTTTTATCACACTAAATACATTTGAGTGTGTTGAAGTTCTGTTATAATGTTACTCCGTGCGTTCGTCACCTGTCTAATAAAATGCATAACATATTAAAGTGTCTTTGGGGTTTCAATGTTTTCTACAAAATAAAACCGGAAAATCGAGGATGTATGATGCCATTGGCAGGCGACGCAATGATGCGGTCCGTTACACTTGTTAAAATTGCTTATTTCTCTAGATTCAAACATTCTTTGAAACATTTGGGATAATGTAAGTATACAAGTCAGCAAAATATATAACACTGTTCTAGTGGTTTTTGGATATTTTAATAAAAATTTTTTTTACATATTGTGCCTTTAACTTAATGTTTCAGGGTACATTACAAGTTCTCTATCTTTTTTTTTCCAGTGAAAAAGTTGTCTTGCCTGACTCAGGGGAGAAATATGCACAGATCAAGTACCAGTTACAAGTGAAAACAGTCCAAAACATGTAAAAGGACAGCAGGAGGTGGACTTCTTCACTGGAGGAAACGTTATTATACATTATGGCAACAATGGTTTAAACATAAAATGATTTAATGATGGATTTGTTTCTTAAAAACACACAGCTTTTTTCACAAGACATTAATTAATGGATTGGAGTTATGTGGATTACTTGTGGATTACTGTGATGTTTTTATCTGCTGTTTGGACTCTCATTCTGATGGCACCCATTCACTGCAGAGGATTCATTGATGAGCAAGTGAAGAAATCATATTAGTGAATGAATCTTTGAAAAAAAAAAAAAAAAAAACTAAATTTCAGCTATAAGCATCACAGGCTGTTCCAACCAAAACATAAGGCCATATGAGGACAGCCAGCAGCACAAACTGAGTACAGAGAACATTACTGTGGCCAGAAAGTTTGGCTTTCCTTACATACATGTTCACTGGTACAGAGTGAGCATCATTTTCAGTTAATTCCTTATGGGGGCTGAATGGCAGGCTTGTATAAGGGATTTTGGGATTGACAGTAGTGCAAAGCAAGTGGTGAGAGTGTCGAAATGCTGGAAACTGCAGAACTTAATGCATATGAAAGGCAAAAAAATGCTGGGCGGCAGCATACCGCTGTGTGGTGTAGGGAGGTCTGTCATAAACGTTTCAGAATCTGTCTGGAGTGCTGGAGGTTCTGCCAGATTTAGTGCTTAAATGAAGAGTTCACCCAAAACTAAAAATTTCCTGAAAATGTAATCACCCTCAGGCTATGCAAGATGTAGATAAGTTTCTTTCTTATCAAAGCAGATTTGAAGACTTTTATCAATTTAGCAGAAATTTAGATCACTTGCTCACCAATGGATCCTCTGCAGTGAATGGGTGCCATCAGAATGAAAGTCCAAACAGCTGACAAAAACATCACAATAATCCACATGACTCCAGTCTATATCAATATCATCATGTGAAGTGAAAAGCTGAGTTTTTGTAAAAAGCTGAGTTTTCCAGTAAAAAAAGTTGTCTTGCCTGAATCACTGAATCAGGAGAGAAATATGCATGTATCAAGCACTGTTTACAAGTGAAAACAGTCCAAAACAAATATATTCATGGATTTTATTGTGAAAGGACAGCAGGAGGTGGGCTTCTCACTGGTGGAATGTTATACATTATGGCTAGAAACAATGGTTTATGTTAATATGTTTTTAAGATAGTAAAAAAAAAGCACAAATGTCAGGGCATGTCAAAACTTCTCCTGGGCCCCAAAACCCCCTCAGATCCCAAATGGTTAAACATAAAACACCTTAATGATGGATTTTTTTTTTTTTTTTTACAAACACAGAGCTTTTCCGCTTCATAAGACATTAATTATTGCACTGGAGTCAAGTGGATTACTTGTGGATTATTGTGATGTGTTTATCAGCTGTTTGGACTCGCATTCTGACGGCACCCATTCACTGCAGAAGATCCATTGATGAGCAAGTGATGTAATGCTAAATTTCTTCAAGTTTCGATGAAAAAACAAACTCATATACATCTTGGATGCCCTGTGGGTGAGTACATTTTCAACAAATGTTAATTTTTGGCTGAATTTTTCCTTTGAAATTACATCATTAGGAAAAAGTAACCATATTAAACTCACCTAAATCTATGTTTTACATATTTCTGATCTATATCTGAAAGGTTGTCCAATAAGATATTAAAAGGAGGATAAATCATCTAAACTCTCAAGTTTGGTCATAACCTGACAAAATTAGGCTAATATAACAGTTAATATAAGGTTTAACATATTCTGTTACAATATATTAGTTACAAACAGAAGAAGAAGATGAAACATACATCTCTTAACTTTAAAACTTTAAAATTCTATTAAAAATAAAAACTCCACTAGCCTCATCACTGGATTCTTGAAAACTAGTTATAAGTGTCTCAAACGGCAACATTTTTGATCACAAATAACTAAATAATTCAATAGTCTCCAAAAAAGTCTTTTTCAAATTCCTTATTTCAAATATTTACACTTTCATTGTTGCTATGAAGTCTGCAGTGCTGCAGGCTGGCAAAAAGGACAGCAGCAATTTGTGAGCACTTTTCTGAATCATAAAAGACCAAACGGGACGTCCTGCGATCTAGCAAACACTCAAAAACAAACGCAGCAGGACTGCAATAAGTGCGTCTTACTGTGAGCTTCTCGCAGGGTTCATTTCATGATCTTCATTAGAGCAGACGTGGTCTGCCACAGCAAGAACTACATGCGGTTCACTGATTATCCAGGGGTAATTAAAACTCAGCATTGATTATGCAGACTGATTGAGGTAATTAATTTCCTCTCGGCAAAGTGATGAACTACTCTAAGAAAGCATACGCACAACAATGCAACAATCTACATTCTTGATCTCCAAATTACAGAGAGGAGAATGTGGGGTGAGGTTGATTAGAACACTTTCCTCATAATAACTTTCAGCCACTTTCAAATCACGTTAAGTAAATGAACACTGTGGATCGTTCGACTTTAATGCAACTCCATACAGCTGGAGGAATTAAACTGCTCTTGTAATGATGGATATTGGTTGTTTTAGCCTTTTTTGGTTGGCATGGGTAATCTGAATTAACATACATTAACCTTTTCCTAAGCACATCAGGGAACTTTATATCCAGAAGAGTCCAGCAGGCATAAACTGCGTCGTCAATGAATGCGCGGCCACCTGTTCTCCTCGAAACACAGAACAGACTCTGGATTTGTATTCAACAGCTTCAGACTGCACAAAGCTTGACGATTCATTAATCATTCAGAGGATCTGCGGGTGAACTCGACGGCTGTGAGCCATTCACATGAACAATGACTGACCTTTAAACCCATGGACAGGAAGTCAAGGACAGTTCAGAAAGACATCCATGGGGCACATGTAAACTTGAACCAACAGGTTGGATCATAATGTGAGCAGCATGGACTGGGAAAAAAGTACTGGGATGTTGGAGTGCTATGGCTGCATTACAGAAACATCCTTACTTAGAATCCTATCCTATCTTTTTAATAACCATGGTAATTTCACTTATTCGAATCTTAAGTCCTGAATCGAGATAGGACGTTTCGGTATTATAGCCCCTTGAGCATAGAGCAGGGGTGGCGAACTCCAGTCCTGGAGAGCCGCAGCCCTGCAGAGTTTAGCTCCAACCCTAATTAAAACTCACCTGGCTGTAGCTTTCTAGTAACCCTTCAGACCTTGATTAGCTTGTTCAGGTGCGTTTGATTAGGGTGAAGCAAAACTCTGCAGGGCTGCAGCTCTCCAGGACCGACGTTCGCCACCCCTGGTGTAGAGTTTTTTTTTTTTTTTTTTTTTTTTTTTTTCATTTGGCAGGAGATTGTTCCATCAACAACAACAACTGTACTTAGTTGTATTTAATATACATTTGTATTCTTTTACAATTTTAATTTAAATGTTTTAAGTTTACTTGAAAACATCTTGCAAACGTATTGCCTTAGAAAAATCTAGTTAAGCTTACTTAGTATATTCAAGTTTTCATAAATTGGCTTTTATGGATTTTTTTTTTTTGTTTGTTTTTTCTGAGGCAGTACTTTTTCATATAATTATATTTTTTAAGTAATGTTAACATTATAATGAGTGCTGTCAAACGATTAATCACGATTTATCACATTCAAAATATGTTTTTGTGTACATGATATGTTTGTGTACAGTTTATATTTATTATGTATATATTAATGCACACACATACAGTATATATTTCGAAAATATTTACATGCATTTATATGAATATTCATATAATTTATATTTTATATATTTAATATATAAACATAACATATTTTTCTTAAATGTATACATGCATGTGTGTGTATTTATATATACATAATAAATATACACAGTACAAAACATATAATATGTAAACAAAAACGTTTATTTTGGATGCGATTAATCACGATTAATCATCTGACAGCACTTATTATAAGTTACAGTATAGTTTACTTTAAATCTTAGTAGGCCTATATTTTATATTCTATATTCTAATCTTAGTATTTTTTTAGAAAATAATATATATATATATATATATATATATATATATATATATATATATATATATATATATATATATATATATATATATATATAAATGAAAAAGGCAACAACTTCAAATTAAAAGTGTTAATGTATGTTAAATCATTAATTTTTTTAATTACTTTGTTGAGCTTTGATCTTTTGACTAACATAGTGAAGCACATGTAATTACTTTCAAGTTAATATTCTTTAAATGTACTAAATTACAACTTTATCTTTGCGAATGTGTAATTACACATACATTAAAAATACGTTACATATGGGTTTCAAAAGAAATTACATTAAAGTATATTTTAGTTTACTGTAAATGCATGTCAGTACATTCAGCAGTACACTTTAACCACATTTCAAATACAATAATTATTCAGCATGATGGAGTTCACTCTATAGTCACCCTATAGGGTTGCCACGTAACTAAAATAGAATTCAAGTGACGTCACCGGTGTGTGATTATTGGCTGGTTTTACAATTGCTTTCTAATCTAATCAGAATCACTGATGCAAATAAGAATGCAAATATGGTGGATGACTAATAGAAAGATAAATCATACATACTTAAAGCCGAAGCAGAGAGACTGAGATTAGGAGCATTAGAAATAGGTCAGGATGAGTCTCTGCTTTCTTTAATACATTCATCCCCTTCAATAAATAATAAGTGTCAATTTCAAGACCTTCGGCACCTCATAAACTCATGGCAAGGGTCAGTCTCGGCAATATGAGCACAGATTAAAGTTTAAATGGGACATTCACAGCATACTAGGTAAAAATCCACAACCGCTGAGTTTTGTCAAAGGCAGTGATGCATTCTGGGAGATGCTGGGGTATTGATTTTTTCTTTCTTTGATTCTTTGACAATGCACAGAATCTATCACCACCCAATCTGCCTCTCATCTATTATCACCAAAATTCTACATTACAATTGCAACTTGTTTCATGTAGATCACAGTACATACTCTTTAAAACATGCATACTTGCTTTTGTTTTACTGAATGTTCACCTTAGTTCTCAGATTTCAATAATAAAGATTTTTCTGGACAAAACCTCATGTAGTTTCACAAGGCATTAAAAACAAATATCCATGTTTTTATACAAATCTTTCATACCTTCATAGAGCCAGTCGCTCAGGCCGTTGAATATCACACCCTCCTTCCCAGTGGAAACAAGACGAATGGATCTGTTCTCCACAGTGGCCCGATAGTAGATGTTATTCTCAAATATAAAAATCTAGAAAAATGGACAGAAACACAAACACACTGCAATCAAAATTTGATGGATAGGCCAGGAGGGGCTTTCTGGTAATGACATTTACAGTGTGTGTGGAGAACTTTAAAGGAGTCATATTATACAGTTTTTATTATTACATTTTTTCACCCTGAGGCCCATTTATAATATTAGTAAGTTGTTTTTGTTTTCACCCTCTCTCTGACCCTTAGAAACATTCAGAAATATTATTATTATTGTTTATTATTTATTTAATTTTTTTTGCAGCTGTGCCTTGATGGCGTTTTAGTGCCACGTTAAAAATTTAAAGAAAAACCTAAGATTACGAGATTAGAATAAGGTAGAAATTATGAGAATAAAGTCTAAATATTATGGGAATAAAGTCGAAATATTTTGACAAATTTGAAATTACGAGAAATAAGTCGAAATATTTCGACAATATTTTGGTTTTATAGCGGTCAGTTTTATAGCGAAATACAAACAATATGTCTATACAATTAATGTGTTTTTTATGTTCTTTAATGTGGTGTGACAGATCGCTGTATTTTCTCAGTTTAAGCGGCATGTGAATCTTTCATTTCATTAAATTAGGCCTGTTTTTTTTTTTTTTTTAATTTCTTCTGATGTTCTGATCAAATAAAGAGATGAAATAAAGAGTAAAACATTTAGAATTTGTATTTTGTGATAAAATTGACAGGATTTGAAAGCTGAGCTGTGTTATATTAAAAGCAACAAAGCACACAATTATTGCGATTACTGGTTGGCTGGTGCTGCAAATAATGAATGGAAGACGATAAATATTATTTCCAATCATTTACCCACATATACCTCAGAAAAGACGATATAACTTATGTTAATGAGTTGGAGTCCATTTTAACCTTTAGAAGGTTTTACTGTTGTTTTTAATTAAATACATGTGAGGAATGAAAGATTGGATGCCACAGATGTTTTTGTGGAGTAGGTGGTGGAATTTTCACAAAGAAAACAGTATATTTTAAATAAACGAATATCTCATTGTAATCGAAAAGACAGTTTATTTACATGAATACAGCGATCTGTTACACATTAAAGAGCGTGAAAAACACATTATTGCAAGACATTGTTTGTATTTTGCTATAAAACGGACAGATTTTGAAAGTTGAGACTTTGCTTTATATTAAAAGTTCCAAAAGCACAAAGCTTATTACTATTATTGGGTAACTGGTGCACTATAAATAAGCCTAATGAATGCAATCGATGTGAAATATTATTTCCAATACTGTCTCTGCGAGTATAACGCATGGTATGATTTCTGCTAATAATCTCACATATATTCAAATAAATTCCAGTGGCCTGGCAACTTCTCCCGGTGCTCCCAATCCAGGCCATTTGCATGCACAGGCTATACTCTTAAAATATTATAACTTTAATTTAAATTTAATTTAATTTTGACTTTATTCTCAAACTATTACAACTTTAACCTTGTAACTTTAGCTTTTTTATTTTTAACATGGAACTAAAATGCTGTCTTATTTAAGAAATTCCCCATTGCAGCTATAACAGTTCTTTGGTTTGCTGACACACATGCTGCAATTTCTGTTGTGTCAAATATAGTTGTTAAAGCAATAGTTCACCTAAAAATTATAGTATGTTTAAAAATTTCCTTACTCTCAGACCATCAAAGATGCAGATAAGGTTTTTTTCTCATCAGAACAGATTTTTAACAATTTTATATTGCATCACTAGTTTATCAATGGATCCTCTGCAGTGAATGGGTGCCGTCAGAGTCCAAACAGTTGATAAAAACATTACAATGATCCACACGTAATCCACATGACTAGTCTTCTAAGCAAAAGATACATTTTTGTAATAAACAAACTTATCATTAAGGTGTTTATAAACTTCAGACAAGCCCATTATAGTGCTTTTGCAGGTAAAACAGCAGTCTCGTCTGAATCAGGAGAGAAATATGCACACATCAAATACTGTTATAACCAAAAACAGTCCAAAACATTTCTAAACCAAGTGAATTTTGAGGTGAGAAGACAACAGGGGTTGACTTTGTCACTAGACAACTCAAGTGTCTTGTAAAGCAAAAAGCTGCATGTTTCAAAGAATAAAATCCATCATTAACTTTAAACTGATGCTTTTGGCTAAAATACGAATACATAATAATGCTTCACGTCTAGTGAAAAAGTCAACCCCTCCTGTCCCCTCACATCAAAATCCACTAATATATTGGTTTAGAAATGTTTTAGACTGTTATTGGTTATAAACAGTATTTGATGTGTGCATATTGCTCACCTGATTCAGATGAGACAACCTGCAAAAGCGATATGATGGGCTTGGACCATATGGACTTTAGTCATGTGGATCACGTGTGGATTATTGTGATGTTTTTTTTTAGCTGTTTGGACTCTCATTCTGACGGCACCCATTCACTGCCGAGTATCCATTGGTGAGCAAGTGTAATGCTGAATTTCTCCAAATCTGTCCTTAAAAAAAAAAAAAAAAAGAATCTTCACAAGATTCTAAAGGAAGCAGTTGCTGAACAGAAACAGCACAAGGTTTGGTGAACCTTTAGACTTTAAATTTGAGTTCTTCTGGTTTTTAGGATTAATCATATTTATCTTGCTTTCACCTTGACTTGGCAATTAAAGTTTCTCATTTATGTCTCTCAGAAACTTTTTTTTGAGTCATTTTTGCATTTTAGTCTCAATAAATATTATTTATTTATATATTTTGGATCAGGGAGGTTGTCAGTTCTGAAAGTTATTGTATGTTTTTATGAGTACATCAAGGTCAGTTTGACTGGGAGAGCTCGATCAGATTCAAAGACATCTTTTCATTTACCTCAAACCTTTACACAAGCTGTCATTTTTTTCTGGAGTGAGTGTCAGTATCCAATCCAACATCATCTTTAAAACATTTAGAAGAGTGACCTAGTAGCTTCATGTATAAAATGACTCCCATAGCAGTATCTTTAAAATAACCTCTGCACTCAAAAATGAAAAGGAACACTCTCTATGCTTAAGATCACAGAAAAAAGGTCCTGGAGGAAGATGACAAGACATTTCGACTTTTGAATGGAAAACCTTCAAGAAGAGAATGCTGCTTCACCAGACCAAAACCGAGAGCCTTCAAACTAATTAAAAATTGTGCCAGCAGCTAGAATGATTGCGATGATTTATTCAGCTTAAAGTTTCAGATATTTACAACATGTGAACATAATTCAATAAACTGTAAGTTAATTTAAATTAAGCCAAACTAAAACCGCTGAAAAAATCTAAATAAACTGATAATCATCTCAATGAAAGCTCATTTTACTGTTTAAGCTTTATTTATTTATTTACTTACTTATGCATGCATGCATGCTGTTTCATCACAGCAGTGTTTCTAATGCTAAAATATGACTGTTGTTATCCATGAATTTTCTAATTTACTGTTAAAAGAAAGGCAGAAAAAATAGTAAAGCACTTTATTGTTTTATTCAGATGCCCAGTCATTAAATACAGTCTAATAAATGTGTTAAGAACTGTATGAAAGAAAATATACAGAAAACACAAATATTTGATGGATCTATCTATCTATCTATCTATCTATCTATCTATCTATGTATATCTATCTATCTATCTATCTATCTATCTATCTATCTATCTAAGCAACTTGTTTATCTTTATCTTTTTGAACAGGTTTAGTTTTCCCTAAAGGGATCAGGCAAATTTGTCTTTCAGACATACTTTGCAATTTCAGTCCTGTCTGAATCAAACATGTCGGTGTTTTGCTTGCACAACCTCTGTAAAAATTAAACAGCAAATTGCCCAACATTTTTTGGCTGAGCTAGCAGTCCTCTGAGAAATCTGTTTTCTCAGATAGGAATGCCTGCGATTGCAGTATTGTATTTTGTTTTCCCCATTGCTTCTCATTTACTTTGACCTTCGTCAAATACTGTAATTAAAGCTAATTTTCTTGTTGCGCTTCCTGGTGCAACTTCATTACATATTTAGACCTTTTTGTAAATGTTAAGGGTAAAACAACAGTTTGTGGTTCCAGTACTGCTGTTAATTCATTAATTTATTCTCTTAATGATATAAATATATACCTTACGGGTCAAAAGTTTGGAATAATTAAGATTTAGTGTTTTTGAAAGAAGCCTCATATTTATGTTATTTAAATCTATTTGATAAAAATGCAGTAAAAAACAGCAAAATTGTGAAACATTATTACAGTTTAAAAGTTTAGTTTAGGGACCAGTTCTCAATATTAACTATTAGCATGCACATTACTAGCATATTAGCTAGTAATTATTCTGCAATTATTATTTTTTTACAAAACAATGAACTAACCATTCCTTGACAGCAGCAGTAACTCAGAGAAAAATAAATAATACAGATAAGAATTAAAAACACACACACACACACACACACACACACACACACATACAACAAATAATACAACAGGGAATCAATCAAGGTTCTGCAATTATTCATATATTATTCTGCATGACCTATTTTAGATTCATCAATCCTTCCTCACACATGTCATGGTTTCTGTTTGTTTGGACTCTTTCTGTTTCATCACGCTTAGTTCAGTTTTGTGTCAGTTTTGTGATCCGATTGCAGCTGTTCTCAAATCGATAACTCACTGATTCAAATGATCCCTTTAGAGCGAGTCTCCAGTGAACTGAATTCACAAGTAAGAACCGGGAGATCTTGTGAGTGTGGACGTGACTGATGCTGCGAAAAGTAAGTTACTGATGTCAAATTTTAGGATTAATTATTGTAACTGAAAATCATATTTAGGTCAAAATTGTCAATTGTTTGTGAACTAAATCTCCTGTAAAGGGTGATCTACTTAAACCCACTGAAATTCTTGAATGCAGACACATCAGCATTAGTGTCTCTAAGTTTTAGGTCAAAAAACGAAACATTAAAATAACACAGATTAAATAAAATAACTCATGCACATTCATCTTCCCTGCTGCTGTAACGTTAGCAGTTTTATTTAAATTCTACATATGTGACGTCTGTTTTTATATTGTTTATCAACAGTATACATTTTTATATTGTTTGGATCAACTAGCCGAGAAGACAGATATGAATGTTTATTCATAACCATACTGAAAATAAGTAAATATTGTTAGCTGATGCTAACTGTCTAGCTAACAAGCTTGCTTGAGGTCATTTTTAGATATAAAGTCCAAATATTTTTATTTTAACCACCTACATGTAGATAGATTACATCTGAGGGAAAAAAGAAAGGATGTGATGTTCAGAACACGGTAACTACAGTAATTATCAAAGTGGGAAGTGGCATTTGGCCAGGGGTGTTTTTACACCACAGACAAGGTTTGAAAATATGATTTTGAAATGTTCTTCTTAACTTTAGGCCTTATTCTCATATCACATATAACTGTCACGTTCTGCAAAACGACAACAGTTTTTTCTTACTGGTGAAAATTAGATGGTCGTTATCAACAACAAAAATATTTTTTGACTCCATATAAGCTAATATAAAATAAAATTAAGTAGCCTATATAAAATTGCAAAATAAATTTATCAGTACTTTTTTACTTAAATACATAGAAAAAATTCAGTACTTTTGTACTTTCACTTGAGTAAAATTGAAAAAGAAGTACTTTTACTTTTACTGGAGTAATATTTTATTATACGTGTCTGTACTTCTACTCAAGTACTTGATTTGTGTACCTCGTGCACTACTGGTGTGGGAGAGCTGGAATTTGCCATGTGGACCATTAAAGACTGTTACTCATCATGTGTGTATGTTTCTACCACACAACTGTGACAATACCTCAACTTAACAACTACCTTAGTAACTAAGCAGCAAATTAGAAGTTTATTGAGTCAAAAGTCGTATTTAATAGTTAGTTAATAGTGAGAATTGGTCCCCACAACCAAAGCGTGATCAAAATCTGTGATGGCAAAGGTGAATTTTCAGCATCATTACTCTAGTGTTCAGTGTCACATGATCCTTCAGAAATCATTTTAATATACTGATTTGATTAGGATATCTTAAACTAATCAAAAGTGACCATAAAAAGATTTATAATGTTATTTATTTAAGATTTCAATTTGGTGTTCTTTGATGTTTCTATTCATCAAACAATTCTGAAAATAAATGTATGACAAAAAATGTTTTCATCATATTTACTAATAACAATTGTTAATAACTGAGCATCAATATTAGAATGATTTCTGGGGGATCATGTGACGCAAAAGACACACAATAAATAAATAAATAAATAAATAAATAAATAAAGCAACATTTAAAACAGTTGTAAAACCTTTAACATTTAAAACCTTTACAAAATCTTGATTATTCAAAACTTTGTTTTGTGCTTAAAAGACGAAAGAAATTCATACAGGTTTGGAACAATGTAAGAGTGAGTTAATAATGACAGAACTTTCATTTTAGTGGGAACTATCCCTTTAATTATTTTGTTTATTTCAGTGGGTTCAATTATGAATCGCTCACATTTTGGGGTTGTAACTGCTAATACACTACAAAGAAAGTGTAACTGAGATTTGAGAGGCAGGTCCAGAACGTATAACCCTAATGAAAGGGTTTTATTTAGGGTTAATGAATTAATCTGACATCCATTAACAACAAGTGAAAACATGCAGACTTTTTAATGCTTTCTAGAAAGAGATTTACGATTTACACCTCATTAAATATTTCAAAAAGAGAGGATGGCTGGAGTGGCCAGAAAATTCACCCTTTAAACCAGTTGGTCAATACTACTAAATATATTTCACAGCCATCAGAATGCAAACCCACCATTGGCTGTAGAAATGGATCTATGTCCTATAAAATTTTAAATGTTATGAATCCATTTTTTTCTTCCTGTTTGTAAAAATATATACTGTTGCAAGCTGACCCCTCTCAAATCAAGGTAAATACAGAGTTCTTGTGGTCCAATTTCATCATGAACATCTTGATGCCGTTTTTATGTGGTATTTTACTTGGAGCTCATGTACTGCACTGAATGTGAGGTGTGTCGATAACATATCAGAAAGACTATTGACAGTGGACTGGCTCAGGAGAAGCATTGATTTATAATCTCTTTTAAACACACCACAGCCACTTCACAGTGCACTGGATGACACACTCTGATTTATGGCTGAGGAACAGTAAACAAAGCAAACTCAGACTATCTGCATAAGGTAATGAAATTTAAGGCATTTTAAGAATTTTTAAACATAATTTAAAACCAAATATCAGCAGCTGATTACTGGTTTTCATGCAGAACTAACGCAAAACAAGATCAACTGACTGATTGACCCTTGTGAAAAAAGTGTGCTTAACTTTACTGAATGTGTACTTGTATATATATATATATATATATATCAGAGGTCACGTTAACTAAAAATTGTCCATCATTGACAGAATTTTTTTTTATCAGTGACGGAAAAATCTGAAGGCCGTCCGTCACTTTAACAGATTACACTGAGGGTGATCTATTGTAATATGTAGCTGTAATTCCCACCCCTAATCCACCAATTCCAGTTGGTGGTGAGTGCACTCCGGTCTGCCAGAAGAGCACAGGATCCAGAACAAAAACGAAACCGTCATGAATGTTTTCCTATGCGTCTGATTACTTACAGGCGAGTAGCCAGAAGCTACAACGATCTATCACGCCACATTAAAGACCGCCAAAACGGTCTTCAATTCAATGCTTGAATTTCCTAATGAAATGGACAGAATTTAAAATCTGAGACTTTGTTTCATATCAAAAGTAACACAAAGGCTAGCCTATTCCTATTTATTGGAAGGAAGACGCACTATGTACTGTACTGTTCATTCATCAACTGAAAACAGCATAGACCAAAAGATCCAGGGGCGGATCTACTGCCGGAAAAGCTGTGCCACTCCACCTGCCACCCCGGAATTATAACAGGATAAAATATAAATGTAAGCAGTGTTTCATGTGTTGCTTTTCAGCCGCAGCAATGACAGCGTAATGCAAAATAATGGAAAAAAAAAACAGGTCTTTCAGTGAACGTCTTTCATGATGGTTGCATGCGCACGCAACGCACCCAGTGTATTCGACTTCATTAACAAATGACTCTTATGAACCAGTTCTTTCTGAGTCAAAAACACAAAGCGCGGCCCAGTTCACTGACAAATTGTTTTACATTTGTTTGTGAATCAGATAATTACTGTTTCTCGGCTAACTCAGAAGTCCTCTGAGAAATCTAATTCCGTCTGGATATGTCTGAAATTCATTGCATAATTGTTTGGTGATCCAATTCTCTGACCGCTCGCTCCACTTTCAACATGGATATACTGTAGGCCTTTTTGCCATATCCGATGAAACAATAACATGAAATCAAGAAGAAGATGCCTATCACAGAAACTGATAGCAGAGTTAGGTAAGAATCTGGTTGTATTGCAGTTTTCTCGATTGTTAACAAAATTTAACTGATTTTAGTTGTCTCACGTTCCCAAACCATTCATTCAGTGCTCAAAACAAAGACACATTTCTCAAAAAGTTTAACAATGAGTAAGTTAAACATTAAGTAGCAAAACTGATGACACACCAATAAGAATCTCTGCATCCAGCAACAGAGGGATGAGAGAAATGAACAAATCATCTACATGGGTTTTATACAGTATAATTACACAGTACAGTACCAGTGCATTAGATGATGAAAATTTCACTATTTTATATGTACGGTAAACTTTAGCACAAACTGTAGTCACACTTCAAAAGTGTGACTGTCAAATTTTATTTGTAACCATTTTTTATGTGTAGCCTACTGCATTTTTGCAGAACTGAGAAATGACTACAGATAGTCTTGTGTCAGGAGACCAAGAAACTGCTATAGTACTGTACACTGTAATGAAATTTAGCCAAATGCGCAGAGGATGGTGAATTTACTTTTTACTGTATTGTGGTGCATCCCAAGTTCATATACAGATCTTTGGTATTTGAACTTTTATAGTGCTATATAAATGCGCTCATTTGTTCATTCATTCATTCATTCATTCAACATCTTAAACTTGCACTAAAACATGATTATACCTAAGCAGTAAATTAATAGAACTGCATGTCTTCTTTAGTGATACAAGTTTAGAAATATTTATAACCTGTTGAAGTTTTTTTTTATGTTGTTTATTGGCTTGGTGCCATGATGGATATTGAAATGTTGTTATTTATTTTTCATTTTAAACAGTAAGGGTGATTACTTGACAGTAATGCAATATTTGTGAACACAACTGTCTATGTCAGACTATAAATCCCCAAAAACTATGCATGGGGGCTTGCTTTGGTGTTGCCACCCCTCATAGACCCCATGCCACGCCTTTGCCACCCTAAAAATGATTTTCTAGATCCGCCCCTGAAAAGATTGTGATTTAAGAATCGATATTGGTTCATTAAAATGAGAATCTATTAAAATCGAGAAATCTATTTTTTGTTGTTGTTGTTGTTGTTTGTTTACCCAGCCCTAGCGTATTTTGTTGTTTTTAAACACTGCGCTGTGGTCCTGTAGGTTCATGATTAAAAATTAAAATATGAACAAAAATAAAAGCAATTAAATGTTTTTCTAATTAAAAATGACGGACAAAGTCTAGTTAAAGTCTAGCACAACCTCATGCAGTTAATTGTCCAAAAACATTACATTCAGTTCACACTGAAGTATATTCTTTTAAAGTATATAATTTCCGTAATAAGTATTCCTTTTAAAAGCATGCTAATGTATACTTTCACAAGGGGAACAGCATCATTTGACAACAACCCCTCAAAAGAAGCTTCCTTCAAATGACATTTAAGACTTTTATCTACTGTATTCTTTGGAAAAATAAATGACACAGTTTTGACATTTTAATGATTTAAGGTGAGATGAAAAACATTATCTATTTAATAGCATTTTCAGTTATACCAATGGCAGCTGGCACAGGATCAAGATGCATGGCTAAATTTTAATGGCTGTCAATAAAAAATATCCTTTTTAGGGCCAGATGGTGTAGTTACAGCATACGGAGAAGGTCAAGCTACACAACCACAGTTCATATGGCTGAAAATGTATGAATATAAAGACAGCTAGTAATACACAATGGGTTTTAATGCTCTTTTTAAAAATGGAGATGTATGTTAGTGTTAAAGTCCATAAACATCTGTGATTCAAATACATTTCTATTTTCCCCGATAAATTTTTCTCTATCAAATGGAGAGGAATGGCTTTTAGATACTGACTATAAAATCCAGAACAAACAACTGAAGAAATCCTGACATATTCTTCTGCCAGGCCAATAAAATAGTGAAGCTCATGAATACATGATGAACTGAATTATTCTGAATTGATTTCAGTTGAAGGTTCTGAACTGACAGCTCATTTGTACTGGAAAAAAGTTGATATTCTTGTATCTAAGGTGAGAGTTTTATGCTGCGTACCATAATATGCATGTCAAGATGCAAATACCACGTTTGTCATTGAAACATTTAGGACACACGACACAGGATGTGTTCTGAAGGACAAGATGTCCTAATTATTTATTATCAAACACACTCATAAAGATCGAACTCTGGTGAACTCTCCTACATGTGAAATCATAAATTCAGTCTTCTGTGTGTTTGTGCCATAAACCACTGAGATTTTTTCCAGGAAGAGAGGGAGAGAGGATGAGGAGGTAGAGTCATGCGATTCACTTCTGCGATTGGATTTTTTACATCTTTTCAGTGATCTAAAGTGGTTAAAGTGGCTGCAGACTGCCGTTGTCACAATAGCAAAATTCAATAGTTGATACTAATATTAGAGCAATTTCACGGTACTCAGCATCCATTTCAAGACCACAATGATATTCTAAGCACCTGAAGTTGGGCCATAAACTGTGAAAACTGTGATGATTGCTTTCATTTGGTCAGGAAATTTCCTAAAGAGTGTCATTATTCATAATCTTTACTTATTTAGTAAATTGTAGAATTAGGGGATTCAATTATGTGAATTAGTTCAAATTGTTTCAGTGTATAAAATGGAAACTTTGATTCAATGATTAATTTCACAATTTCTGCTTTTTTTTTTGTTTTTTTTTTCCTGTGTTATATATAAAATAAATCCAGCCTATATGAACAATGTTTAAAAAAAATAAAATATTACTGGTCCCAGAGTTTTGAGTGGTAAGTGTATATGATGCGAAATATTACTGTGCATTATTGTGTTTTCCTAATGATGCACGCAAATGAATATGACTAGATATTGTTTTTCCTTGATTTTTGTGAGAAACCTGGTGGAAAACATTCACTGATAATTTGTAACTAATTGCTTTACAGTGCTTTAGTTCTTTAAAAATTATGCATATTTATCCTCTTGGCAGTAACTGTTTGATTGAAATGCTGGTTTCACTAATTACTCTAAATTTTAGCTATGTTACTCAGCCTTTAAAAGCAACTAACACATGAAAAATGTAATTAAAACAAGGACACGAAGCCTTCAAGTATTTCTCGATGAAGTAAACAAGTAATTATTCAAATAAACAGTCAAACATGAAATACACACAGAGCAGTGAGTGATTTTTGTCTTTTTGGCCAATATTGTTGTTTGATTAATATCCTCACTATAACAGCAGGTCTATCAGGCTGCATTTATACAGTGCACCAATCTGATATTTTGACACAAATCTGATTTGTTTTCATACCGCAAGACAAACTGAGTGTGTTTACACCAATCCCTTGCCAAGACAAGAAATTAACTAATAAATGCATCTGACAGTTGACAGAACACACATGCAAATACACATATGAACGTTCACTTGCAGCTGCCTGTCAGTCACGCATCAAATTGAGTCTGCACTTGTACTACTGATACTTTTGTTTTTTATTATTTACTTGGTACCAAAGTACGAGTACTTTTGGCATCCCTGCTGCTCAATGGTGTAGTCAGAGCCATATACCCAGTATGCTTTTTGCCCAGGGCTGTTTGTGTATTACAACTTCTAAGGATCAATATTTGCGTATACCCTAGGTGCACTGACTTGTTTTGTTACTTTGCAAGTCCGTAATATACTGTCATGTTAGCTTTCCCTTTAAATGTGTCTCATGTGAAAATCGTGATTCTTTGCTGTAATAGGTGCATTATCACGTCTATCTTTCTACTCTTTCCTGCCAATCATCAACTAAGTGTGTGTGTTTTAGTTGTATTGAGCGCAGTTCTATTAATGCAGTGGACATGTACTTTCTTAAAGGGGTCATGAACTGCCTTTGTTTTTTATTTTGTACTGTTGAAGTCCACTTATGATGTTATCAAGATTTTTACATCAAAAAACATAATTTAGAAGTAACAGGCTATTTTCTGTCCTGCTTTTAACACCTCTCAGCAGAACATTCTGTTTGAATAGCCGTGGCGGATTGTAGACTCGGAAGTAAACGCCCACTGCTATTATTGGCTAACAGCATACATTCATTCCTCATGGATGGACACCGGTGTGATTTAGGTTTAAAATGCATAAATAACAATCAGTACATATCAAATGATCTGTAAGAAGAGACAAAGCAGTAGTTACCACGTAATGAAAACAGTTACTCACACTTTTGTTGCGTCATCACTGTTGGATCCAATAAAGGCGGCACAGCATTGTCTTTTAGTTTCAGTCTTTTTAAAAAACCTGTGACAAATTGTGTCACTTCAGTTACTGACGTAACCTCGGTTCCCTGAGTGATGCTGCATTACTGGCGCTATGGGTAGTAGTAAACGAAAAGGTAGTAAAATGAAGTAAGACGCAGTCTGGAACTTCATTAAAAATAAAGTTCATTCACTCTTTCCTAACATTGGGATCAGAAGGAAGGCAATGCAAAGTTTTTTCCACATATTGGCACTGCAGAGCATCCCGCTGTTTTCAGAGCCATCTTTATCGTTTGGTTTCTACACAGAAACCAGTTTCTACACATTTGCCTCTGTGGTAAACATTATGTGTGAATCGGTGGGCGGGGCTAAACAGGCAGTGATGTCGATCTTCTTCTCTGGAGGCGGTGCTTATCTACCTATTACATCATACATAGGAAAATTCTAAAAGCTGTCGTTTTGGCAGACTGCCTTCAATATAAGCTGTAATATAAGTTTTTATCCTAACAACAAAGTTTTGAGTTACAGAAACTTACAGGATGTTTTTTTTATAGTACAATGACCTCTTATATGTCATTTTGGTTTCTCAGTTCATGACCCCTTTAAAATAAGTATAGTACAGTAGGGCTGTCATGATACTCGATTAAATTTGAGTACTTGTACTGTGAGTTGCTTATAACGTTCATCTGGGAACAATGTGCACCATTCTATCAGATTTATAAGATAAATCATTTATGAACCCTATATGCTAGTAATATCCATGCTAATAAGTATCTTGTTAAGAATGTGAATTGGTCCCTATACTAAAATGTTACCTTTTTTTAACAGAATTGCATGATACAAACTCGCAGACGTGTTATGAAGTCAGAATTGCGAAACATAAACTCACAATTATGATTTTTTTTCTCAGAATTGTGAGTTTATATCTCACAATTATGACTTTATAAAATGCAATTGTGAGTTATTAAGCCAGAATTGTGAGATATAAACTCGCAATTCTGAGAACATACAGTATCAGTCTTTTTTACCCTCAAAATTGGACTTCATACTGTAACTCGTAATTGCGAGTTTATATCACGCAGTTCTAAGAAAAAAGTAAGACTTGTAAAGTTATATCTTGCAATTCTGACTTTATAACTTGCAATTGCGAGTTTATATCGTGCAATTCTAAGAAAAAAGTCAGAATTGTGAGTTTACATTTTGCTATTCTGACATTATAACTCACAAATTGCAAGAAACCTTCTGTCAAATTTCCACTGAGTTTGCATGTTCTGATGTCCACATGTTCTTGTTCAAGAAATGATAGTGGACATTAGTGGACATTTGAATTAAATGGTGTTTAGTCAATATTAAACAAGGATTAGACTGCGCTGTAAAGTGTAAAAACAATCGTCAGGCCATTGGCGACCTCTGCAGGCATTTGATATAATACTTAATGTACATTTTATTATTATATTTATATTATTATATTATATATATTTATTATTATACAGTTTTATTACATTATGCATTTTAACTGTTTTGTTCAATAAAACCATATGATTACTTGCTTTTGATATTTTATTTGAACTAATTATTACTGCCTCATTGCTATTATATATGTATTTTAAATTATTTCAAGGTCTATTTTTATTAACACAAAAAAAACAAAAAACAGATTACTCGATTTATCGCCAGATTAATCGACAGATTACTCGATTACCAAAATAATCGTTAGTGACAGCCCTATAGTATAGTCCTTAAAAAAAAGTGTTACCTGGTTTTCTTATTACCAACTGTGTTTTTTGGTGATTATCAGTGTATTATCCACCTTTTTCTTCCCGTAAGAATGGACGTGGCCATTTGTAAATTTTATGGGTTTGGCCTCCGTTCTCATCTGCGTCCAGCTATTTTTAGCTGTACAAAACAGCTTGTTTTGCTGCTTGATATTGCAAATTAGTATGTCTTACCATATTATTTTAATGTATTATCATGACGAACATACTGGTTTGTGCCGTTTACTAATTTTACCATTTACTGCATGTTGTTTTACTTCTCATTATTTCCCTATAGTGGATAATGAACCGGTGGTGGATTTAGGTGCTTTAGTAGGTTGGTATGTTAACAGCATACTGTAAAGATAATAAAATATACGGTACATGTAAACCTAAAATGGGCCTACTGTATTTTTTTACTCCTGCCAGTTTTTGTACTGTATCTTTGTTAACAGTGTGGGAAATGTAATCTTTACCAGCTGCTGGCCTCGGGGTCCCCATCCTGCATACTGCAGATGAGCGTTTCGCACTTCTGGAGGGTTCAGGATCCACGTTTCCCTGTAAAAGAGAAGCAAAGCCATTACTAATCAACTAGTTGGATATTGGATGACAAGTAGACTAGTTGACCACCCTGACCCAGGCAGAGAAACAGGCAATCAGTCAAACATTCATGTCTTCAGACGGCTAACAGCGCACACTTCCTCTGTGTGGTGCAGTGGAGCGTGTGCCAACAGATATTGATTCCATCACGGTGTACTACACAGCCCAACACAACAGCACGGCGAATAAAGCACCATGAGGGAATTCCTGCGGCAGGAAATCTAACAGTGATAGTATATCCCAGTGCGCTGTTAAATCCGGCCGGGGCAGCGGCCCAGTGCTGTGTCAGCATCTGTTCCATCTGACAGAGCTCATAAATATAGATGCTTTATTCTGGTGCCGTTTACAAAGGCGCTGTGCGCTGCAGGCCCAAAAATTACAGGTGACACGAGCTGTACGTCTCTGTGCTAATCACGGGACAGACAGGCTGGGAATTCGTTGGTGGGACCACAGTACAGCAGTGTGGGAAGATTCATTTCCTGAATGGTATGTGACGTGATGTGAGCAGCAAAATGCTGCATCAATGTTTTTACTTCGCTGTATAATGACAAATGGACTTTGTAAACTAATGTGACTGTTATATGAGCTCAGCGACTTACGGAGTTTCCAGACTGCAAATGATGTAGTCCGCAGTGAAGGAGTGCTCGTAAACCTGAGAGTTTGAACAACACAAAGACAAACAGAGACAGACAGAGAAATTAAATCGTGGAAGAACAGCAGTTACTGCCACTACAAGCACCAAAAAAGCTCTATTAGCAATAACATTTGAGAGGCTATGCATCACAGTTAAAGGCTGATTTAAGCCACAGTGCGAAGAGGAAAGATTTTAACCATGGTAAAATCACAATAACACACCACCTCAAATGGCTTTTTACATTTCTAAGACAAAAGCAAAATGTAAACACAAATGTTTAATAAATAATGAAATTAGTAGAATTACAGTGAAAAATAATTCAAATTTAACATTTTTTGTGTTTTCTTGAGTGAAACTCTTTTAATTTTAAATTAGAAATAGAGACTTATAGAGAAGTCAAGTCTGAACTGCATTTACTTCTAAAATGCTGATCTATTAACCTATTTACAAATACTGCAAAAATGCAATTTAGACATAATGATTTGAAAACGTGTTCTCTATTACTTTTTTTTTTTTTTTTTTAATTTCTTATTTAAAATTACAACTGGTACAAAATTACAACATTTATATTTATGCAGTCAGCAGATACTTTTATCCAAAGTGACTTACAAACAATATTTGTAATATACAAATATTACAAACAGGTTAAGAAGCTAGAGGATAAATGCAGACAAAAAGTTATAATATATATATATATATATATATATATATATTGCATTTAGTTAAAGTCGGAAAATTTGATAATACACTGCCAATAATTTTAATGATTACTGATCTGTAGTCTTTGGTAACAAATTAATCATTTTTTTAAATTGTGTACTATGTGTAATAATAATAATGCAGGATAGATAAATATATAAATAAATACTTAGCCGTTTTACCTCAAAAAATATATTAAAATATTTGTAGTATCTGATTTTGTATCTGATCTGAATTTACTTACAATATTTGAAAAAAACAAAAAACACAAAAAAACATAATGTTTAAAAAACATGATGATTTTTTTATATAATAATTAATTTTGGCTTTTTTAAAATTAAATATTTTATTAAAAAATATTTGTAAACATTTTTTAAATTATATGAAACCATATGAACATAAACAAGATTGCAACACAAACATTGCAATCTGTAACTAGCAAACAACTCTTCCACAAAATAATATACTACATGTCATAGTAGTAATATACAGAAGTGGACAGAATATATTTACTTATATATTTTTACTTTACTCAAGTAAATTTAAAAAGTATCTGTACTTTATCAGACTGTTTTTCTTTGGAAAACTTTTACTTCACTACATTCCAAAGCATAATATTGTATTTTTTACTGCACTACATTTCATAAATAAAAGTTTGTTCGTTTTTTTTTTTGTTTTTTTTTTTACCTTTAATACTTAAGAACATTAAAAATGTAGTACTTTCTTGTACTCAACTAATTTTTTGATTACTTTTACTTGAATAAAAGTAAGAAAGTATTATTGATACTATTGAACAGTGCAGTGAAAAGTACAATATTATGGAATGTTGTGAAGTAGTTCTCTAAAGAAAAAACACTCTGATAAAGTACAGATACTTTTAAAATTTACTTGAGTAAAGTAGAAATACTTCACTGCTGTCCGCCTCTGGTAATATACTAATGTAGGCTGCAACTTGTTGCATAATATAGAATTGAACTGATGTGGCATAGGTGTGCTTGAAATATGGCACGTCCAATCAGATTTAAGATGCAGAACTAACTCATTTTATAAAATCCCAATCCATCGCTGCTGAAGGAGACAGGAGCGCTGTTGTATCACTCTGAGGACAGTGTCAACAGCTGTCCATAAGCCAGAGGGCTGACCGCAGCATATGCTCTCAGCTGACATGAGCTTGACACGTGTGCTGTAACCGAGCTGTTAATACTGTCAAAGATTAACATTCAACACCTGTACTCACCACCTCCCTCTGTCTTACAGATGCAGAGAGATGGAGAACTCCTTTGTGAAGGGCAAGCAGCACCATGACAGAGTTTGAAAATGAGGGACATTATGAACGTGTGTGTGTGTGTATGTGTGTGTGAGCACAGGCAATGACAGCTGGGGGACGAGGTTGTCATCCATCAAGGTGATGTTGGGACGGGCACTGAATAACAAACCAGAGGCAGCGCTCTCACTCTTTTCTTTGGCTCACTCTTTCTTGTCATGTGTGTGAAGTGCTCTGGTGTCACTGTCCCAGTGCTGGTGACACATTCTTTTCCGTCTCTTCAGCTCTGTATGACAGCTGCCCTGATCAAACTAACTCATCACCTGCTGCTCAGACCTGCAGTGTCCGACTCTAGCGTCCTTCAGAGTTTGTGCTTTTATCATTTGTTTTTAATAAGAAAGCTGTAGGTGCAGTCTGTTTGGGCTTTTTGTCTGGTTTATTTGGTTAATGTGGAAGTTTAGGTGTGCAGCAAGGAACAGTCCCTGAGTGAGTTTGAATATTATGGTTTGGAGAAGGGTTACTGTAAAGAAAAAAGAAAAGAAAAGAAGAGAAAAGAAAAGGAAAAGAAAAGAAAAGAAAAGAAAAGAAAAGAAAAGAAAAGAAAAGAAAAGAATTAATGCAAATTAAATAGCCTGAAGGAACCAAGACAAAAAAAAAAAAAAAAAAACATCTGAAAGCATATAGCAGATCAAAATTTATGTGAAAGCACAAATTCAGTTCAGTATTCATTTTAAACTATATATGGTAACTATAATAACTATAACAAAAAAAAAAAAAAAATGTAAATGGGAAAATATTTAATATAGTAAAATAAGAAATAAAATAAAATGCAACAAAATTAATATTAAATAGCAATATTAATAATGAATTAATATTACCATTAATTACACTGTTAACAAAATGTTAAAATATTAAAATATTTTGAATACTACATTTTATTTATAAAAAATTAAAAAAAAATGTGCACTTGTGATGCCAAACTATAAAAGAAAGTTTTACCATATTTATGAAAAGTAAAGTGCTACTGATATATATTTTAAAATATTCAATTTATTATCATCATTTTTAATTATTTTGCTATCAATTTTGTTATTTATTTTTTACACTTTTAAAGAGAGTATTAATAAAATGATGAATAAATAAATGTAAATAATTTAATTAATAAATAAATTAAAATATTTATTTCAAATTATTTTATTAATAAATGTTATGAATAGTAGTAATATTAATTTAATTATTAAATGTGAATTTTATTACATTGTAATTAATGAAATTAATTGAATGAAAGTTCTAATACAATTGTAAATGGGAAAATATTTGTATTATAAAATCCATAATATAACAAAAATATAAAATATAATATAATAATATATATATATATATATAAACATAATAAATATAAATATAATAAAATATATAAATATAATAGAAAAATTATATATATATATATATATATATATATATATATATATACACACACACACACTTTATAGAGTATTATTAAAATAATTAATGAATAATTTAAAATAAAATAAATAAATAAATAAATAAATAAATATATTTTAAAATACAAAAATAAAATTATTTAATTATTTTATTAATTAATGTTATGAACAGTAGTAATATTAATTTAATTATTAATTGTGAATGTTATTATATTTTATTCATTATTTTACTATTTAAATAATTTCCAATTTCCAATTTTAATTTCTTTAAAAAAAGTGTACAAATGAATAAAATTTCATAGCAAAATAATTAAAAATAAATTTGAATTGGATAAAGATCATTTTCCTTTACATTTTAACTTTACATTTCAATTACAAAGTCTGGAAATCACACTTTAAAATTCCCTGTCATTTCCAGGCTTTCTATTACAATGGAAACTCTGATTTTTGGTGCCTTGTCCTCTTGAATTGTTACCTAGCTAGCAACACCTGCGGCTAATTCTTACAATCATGCAGACACCCTGTGGTTCAGAGCCATACTGTATAACAGAATATGAAAAGAGATGAGGGTGAGGGTGGAATAGAAGTCGAATGCAGACCAACCATTCAAACCAAGTGTGAAAACAGCTCTGTCCTCCTTTCCCTCGACTGGCAGGTATGTGTGTGTGAGTGTGTGCGATTGCTGGGTTTCTGTCACTCCAGTGGGGTGTATTTTTGTTCTGGTGAGGCGGTGGAGTGTGACAGCCCTTTCACATCGTGCCATGATTACTTTCGTCTCAACACACACATACAACACCCAAATAAACACAGGCCTCACCAGCTGCACATTGTAGGCCAGCAGAACGAGTTTCATATCTGGGGAAACCTCATATTTGCTGGCTTTGTACATTTCCTGGAAACAGAACAGAGAAAGGGTAAATGAGACTTTATAGAAAGCATAGTTTCATTACCATATCCCTTAAATGACTGTGACAGATCGTAGCAAGCAGACACAAGGAGAGCGTGGCTTTAATCAGAGCTGCCACTCTTTGATTCTCAACAAACATCACGTTCTGTGTCCTCGCCTCCACTGTTTTGCATCCCACCAGCCCCACTTTAACGATCTGAGGCTGTTAACGAGTTACACAGAACATTGCTCTAATGATGGATGTGTTCAGCTCTATTAATAACAATGGAACTGTCGGTCCAATGATGTGCGGTATGACTGTGGAGTAATTTATACATGCTGATGCATGACTCTGCTTGCATGTGAGACACTCACAATGTATTTATCTTTCATAATGTGACATATTCACAAGGAAGTAACATACATTTTACTGAGATTAGGGATGGACCAAAATGAAAATTCTGGGCCGAAACCAAAACTTCTGGATGCACTTGTCTGAAAACCCAAACCAAAAACGAAAATGCTTTGTAAGAACTATTTACTATACTATACTATACTATACTATACCATACTGTACTATACTATACTATACTATTTTTTTTCCAGCTGTTTTTCGAAAATACAGAAAATATGGTGCATCCCTAACTAAGACCATTGTAGAATATTTGCTAATTTGCAAATTTAGTGAATGCTTAAATGGGTCATCGGATGCAAAATTCACTTTTACATGTTGTTTGAACATAAATATGCGCTGGCAGTGTGTGTACACATCTACCCTATAATGATAAAAATCCACCCAGTATTTCTTTTTTTTTTTTTTTTAATTCCCCAATAATAATAATAATCACTTTCTCGGATCAGGCTGTTCTGAGATTCCTGGCAGAATGACATCTGCACAGGCCCCTCCCACAACAATTGATTGACACGGTAATTTTAGCACAGACCTGCCCTGAGTGAGCTGTGAACAGTCCACCATTGTTTCTACGCTGGAGCAGGGGTAGACAAGAATGTCTCCTAAGTAACTGAGGTGTCTGCTGACATCTGAACTGCTGAAGACGCAAAGGATTACTTTTGTTTTTGAAGGGAGTGCACCCCTGATCGACCTAAATGTGTCAATCTTTGTGCGATTTATTCGTGATCCAACTTCACCTACGGAACAAGTGAGTATAAGGTTTTTTACTGCATCTTTGCAAATCACCTTTACTAAAAATGTGCTAGTTAGCAAGTTTTGTTGCTAAATGCAGCTAAAGTTTACACTCTCTCAGAGAACGGCTCGCCACCCCATGTGAGCAGAGCTCATTAGCATTTAAAGGGACATGCACCAAAACAGCTTATTGTGAACAGAGCTGTTTTTGACAAGGTAAAAAGGGTGTTGTTTTACACTACCATTGAGACATTTTAACCAAAATATGTTATAGAGTTTTCATTAAGACTCTAAAGAATCATATCAACTTGTGGAAAATGGGCATCCGATGACCCCTTTAAATTGTCCAGCAATAAGGAAATAACTGAGATAAAACATGCAGTATTTATCTGGTCATGTGATCTCAATACGTTGTCCCCAATAAGGTGACCTACTCAATGTAGGACAAAAGTACACTTTAGCATACTTTTAAAAAGAGTACTTACTACAGAAAATAACATACTTTAAAAGGACATACTTAAGTGTGAACTGAATATGTTTTAAGTCACGTAATTGCATGTTGATTGTACGATAAAAATGAAAATGTATTATAGTTTACATTCATATTAAATGCAGTTGACTGAAACTTAAAGTTTGACCGACTTAAGTGGAACTTAAAGCATTAGCTCATCCAAAAATTACAATTCTGTCATTAATTACTCAACCTCATGTTGTTTCAAACCTATAAGACCTTCGCTTGTCTTCGGAACACAAATTAAGATATTTCTGATGAAATCCAAGAGCTCTCTGACCCTCCACAGACAGCAACGGTACTACTACGTTCAACGCCCAGAAAGGTACCAAGAATATCACCAAAATAGTCCATGTGGCATTAGTGGTTCAATCGTAATTTTATGAAGAGAATACCTTTTGTGCACAAAGAAAACAAAAATAACGACTTTATTCAATAATTCTTCTCCTCTGCACCAGCCTAGCGCCATTTTGGAGAGTATGACAATGCATGCGAGCGCTTTCCTATAAACGTAAACAAAGTGCAGCGCAAGTGTGTTCTGCATCAGCGTGTTGTTTACATGTGAGGAAAGCACGTGCATGCATCTTGATACTCTCCAAAACAGAGCTAGGCTGACACAGAGGAGGAGAACTGTTGAATACTTTCTGGGCCTTAATCGTGGTAGTACTCTTGCTGTCTATGGAGGGTCAGAGAGCTCTTGGATTTCATGTAAAATATCTTCATTTGTGTTCCGAAGATAAAGATGAGTTCTTACGGGTTTGGAACAACATGAGGGTGAGTAATTAAAGACAGAATTTTCATTTTTGGGTGAACTAAACCATTGTTATATGTAATTTCATTATTAATTATGTTGTCTTTGAAATACGGTTAAAGTGTACTGCTGAATGTACTGACAAGCATTTATGCTGAACTAAATGTACTGCAATGTCATTACACTGTTTGTCATGTAATAAAAATATCTGCAGTTATATATACAGTGCCCTCTACGAATATTGGCACCCTTGATAAATATGAGCAAAGGCAGCTGTGGAAATAAATCTGCATTGTTTATCCTTTTAGTCTTTCATTCAAAAAAATTCACAAAATTCTAACCTTTCATTGAAGCAAAATAATAGAAAGTTTGGGGGAAATATCATTATTAAATTAATTTTTTTCTCTAGTTCACATTGGCCACAATTATTGGCACCCAATTAAGATAACAGCTTTGAATTTTCTCCTATAATCCCTGATGAGTTTGGAGAACACCTGACAAGAGATCAGAGACCATTCCTTTATATAAAATCTCTCCAGATCATTCATGTTCCCAGCTCCATGTTGGTTCTTCTCCTCTTCAGTTCACCCCACTCATCTTCTAAAGGGTTCAGGTCAGGGAACTGGGACGACCATGGCAGAAGCTTCATTTTGCTTTCAGTGACACATTTATATGTTTGTTTTGGATCATTATCCTGATGGAATATCTAAGCACGGCCCATTATAAGATTTCTAACAGTGGCAGTCAGGTTTAGAATTTTTTTTTTTTTTATCTCTTAGTATTTGATAGAATCCATGATGCCATGTATCTAAACGGGATGTCCAGGACCTCTGGCAGAAAAATAGGCCCAGAACATTAAAGATCCAGCAGTTTATTTAAATGTGGGCATGGGGTACTTTTTATCCCTGTTTGCACCAAACACATCTTGAGTGTTTGCTGCCAAAAAGCTCTTTTTTTTTTTCCCGTTTGAAGTTCTAGTCGTGTCTGACAACTGAACATGCTGGAGTTTGTTTTTGGGTGAGCGAGCAGGATTTCTCTTAAAACCCTCCTATACAACATGTGGTGATGTAGGGAACGTTTTTTTAGGCTTTCTGGCCCCAAGACTCAACTAATCTTTGCAACTCTCCATATGTGATCCTTGGAGAGCCTTTGGTCACTCAAAGTCTCCTCCTCACTATCCATTATGACGATTTAGACACACATCCTCTTCTAGGCAGATTTGTAACATCTTTAGTAATTATTGCCCTGATGGTGGAAATGGGGATTTTCAATGCTGCAGCTCTTTTCTTACAGCCACTTTCTATTTTGTGAAGCTCAGCAATCTTGTTCTGTATATCTGAACTATATTCTTTGGTTTTACTGCTTGTGATGGACAATTAAGCAAATCTGGCCTTTGTGTTCCTTATATTTATAATCCTGTGCAATAGGAAGTCATGGCTGGACAATTTCATGCTCCTAGTCACCCTGGTGTGCTAAAAAAATGGGAAAATACTTCAGAGATGTTTTACTCATAAAAATTTCTAGGGGTGCCAATAATTGTGGCCAATGTGAACTGGAGAAAAACATTTATTTCATAATGAGGTTTTCTCCTCACTTTCCATTGTTTTACTTCAATGAAAGGTTAGAATTTTGTGAATTTTTTGAATGACAGATCAAAAGGATAAACAATGCAGATTTATTTCCAAAGCTGCTTTTGCTCATATTTATCAAGGGTGCCAATATTCGTGGAGGGCACTGTATGTACATGTTATGAAACTGCAATTCAGTACATTAACAATTTGTTAACTTTAAATGTAATATTAAATAACACAAAGATAAAGATGTGCTTTAGTATGTTAGTCAGCACATCAAAATAAGTGTACTTCTTTAAAGCATGACAAAAGATTATTAAATTATTAAATCATTATTAAATCATAATGATTAAAGTGAAGCCTTGATTTGACATTATTACAAAGTGCACTTTTTAAAAGTGTTATTAAGTGTGTTAAGAAACAGTCCTGAAAGTGTACTCAAGTACACAGCACATTTCATTAATGTTTTATTATAAGTACATTTATACTTTTGAGATTTGAAGCTCTCTACAAGTGCACATTCAATACAATTAAGTGCACTTCTTTCCATAAGAATTTTTTCATGTCAGAGTACATAATTTTAAACTCTCTATTCATTTATTTATGTTTATAATGTCTCTAATGAGGAAAAACTACAATACTTGCATCTTAAACAATAAATGGTAACACTTTACAATAAGGTGTAATTTGTAAACATAAGTTAATGTATTAACTAACATTAACGAACAATGAACTACATTCATTACAGTATTTATTAATCTTTGTTAATTTTAGTTAATAAAAATACAGCCATTCATTGTTTGTTCATGTTAGTTGCCACTGCAACTAATATTAACAAACACAACTTGTGATTTTATCAATCCATTAGTAAACGCTGAAATTAACATTAACTAAGATTAATAAATGCTGTAGAAGTATTGTTTATTCTTAGTTTGTGTTAACTAAGGCAGTTACCTAATTTTAATTAATGAACTGTATTGTAAAATGTTAACCAATAAATGTGTGAAATTATACTGTTAAATATGATTTTCCCTACAAGTGCGGCTTCAATTATGACAAAAGTTATTTAAGAGTTATATATATATATTTAAGATTCAAGGCTGTTTAAAGTGTAGCACTTTCTAGTTGTCAAATGTTCTGGATCATGTTGATAGTTAATGAGATTCTCTACACCTGTGATTCTCTGCTAGGACACCTGTGTGAACTTGAAGAGAACTGACTTCATACCTCCACTAAAAATCAACAGAACACCAGATGATTAAAAGTAAGTGAAGTAAGTGAAGCTAGTAAAGACAAACAAATGTTCCTGCATCTGATGCAATTACATTCTGACATTTTTAAGTGTGACTTAACACTTTTTGAAGTCACTTACAACAAAATAATCATTCACATATAGTAGCAGTAACATTTATTAAGCGGTTTTGATTTTCATATGTCTTCATAGGAATATTTCACCCCAAAATGAAAATTAGCTGAAAATGTACCTTCAGGCCATGCAAGATGTAGAAGAGTTTGCTTCTTAAAGGAGTAGTTCACTTCCAGAACAAAAATTTACAGATAATGTACTCACCCCGTTGTCATCCAAGATGTTCATGTCTTTCTTTCTTCAGTCGTAAAGAAATTATGTTTTTTGGGGAAAACATTTCAGGAATTATGTCCATATAGTGGACTTTTATGGTGCCCATAAATTTGAACTTTCAAAATGCAGCTTCAATGCAGCTCTAAACGATTCCAGCTGAGGAATAAGGGTCTTATCTAGCAATACGATTGGTCATTTTCTAAAAAAAATCAATAAATAAATAAAAATGTATATACTTCCTAACCTCAAATGCTCATGTTAGCTCTCGTTTAGAGCCATCTGAAGCTGCATTCAAACTGCATTTTGGAAGTTTAAGTTTGTGGGCACCATAGAAGTCCATTATATGGAGATAATTTCTGAAATGTTTTCCTCAAAAAACATAATTTCTTTACGACTGAAGAAAGAAAGACATGAACATCTTGGATGACAACGGGGTGAGTACATTATCTGTACATTTTTGTTCTGGAAGTGAACTATTCCTTTAATTGGAACAGATTCAGAGACTTGTTCACCTGTGAATCCCCTGCAGTGAATGGGTGCCATCAGAATGACCCAATCAATGCAGGAAATCCATTCACTGCAGATTATTGGTGAGCAAAAGTAATGGAATGCTAAATTTCTCTAAATCTGTTCCAATGAAGAAACAAACTCATCAGCATCTTGGATGGCCTGAGGGTAAGTACATTTTCAGCAAATTTTCATTTTGGGGTGAATTATTCCTTCAAATGGTTTCACAATTTTAAGTGGTAATTTTAGCTTTTAGAAAAAGTTGGAGTAAAACACTTACAAACTTCCTGTTTGTGACCAGGATTGTACTCTCGTTGGTCTCCATGTTAAAGCGGACCACATCACCTTCACGTGTACGATACAGGAGCTCATTACCTAAAGGGAGAGGATCAGAAGATGAGAGTTAGTGGTATAAAAAGTCAAGGAGAAATTATTCGGTTGTAAAACTGCATTCGCCCTGAAATTTCTAATCAGGTTGCTTTAGACTGTCTCTCACTCACACTCTCTGTCAATAATCTAGTCATGCATGTGTCCCTCAGCATTCTCTAGATGTACCGGGGGGCTGACAGTTAAAAAGGAATGATAAAACTTTTCATTTTTGGTTTTCCACATGTGACGATGACTTTGGCAAGGACATCAGCAAAAAGCTCTTTGAGAGGTCTGGAATGTAGCACACAGCCCTCGGTGAGAAGAACGCAAAATGAGCAAACAGCCCCATCACCGCTTTTAATTGCGGATTAGGGGAATGGTACGCAAAGGCATTTTTATCTTGCTTGCATAACTAATCGGTGATAAGAGGTGACACAATTACCATCACAATCACATTAAAGCTAAAGTGGAAGGCACTGAAAGCACTGCCGTTCTAATGGGTCAGATCGCTGCGGTCACATGGAACGCAATTAATATTTTCCTTTTTTTTTGCTGTAGTTATAAAAAATGGAATTAGTTTGAAGTAAATAATGTGAGATGGACATAAAACATAAGATGTTTAATGCACTGCATGATGAATAATAATGGCATAAAGTGTGTTTTTCCTTTAATGGTTGTTGTGATGCTCTGAATGTTAAATTTTCTCATTTTATGGTGATTGTTGGAAGAAAGGTGCCCTTCACTCTGGTATTTCCATGCCTGAAATTGACTGGCGAGCTGATAAGATGCCAGAACAATCATTTGTCGACTTGACAAATTCATCCTTTCTCGCTCTTCCTCTGACCTGATGTCGGGCCGTACGTTTCAGATCAGAACCTCATCAAGCGTCCTCTTCCCCTTCGCTCTCATTCATCTCTTATACTCTATCCATCAAGCATTCAGACAGGTGTGCTCTAAACACACTTCTCCACACATCATTCATTCTCTGGGACTCCTTTTAAGCTCATCCTAGACTTCAGACTGTCCTCTGTTTGAACCGGCTCTCAGTCCCTATCGCTAGCTCATGTTTTGTCATGTGATTGAGATCCTCAGGTGATCTTTTCATGTGCTTCCTTTGGTTCATGTGTTATGTTTTCATTGGTTTGTTGTCTTGACAGGTGGTTCTCAGTTCTGTCTTGTCACTGGTTCACAATGGTATCTTGTTAGTCATCAGTCCTTGTGTATATATAACCCTTATGGGTTACACTTTTGATAGTCCACTTTAGACATTCTACTAACTATAAGTAACTTTGCAACTACATGTCTACTAACTCCCAGAGCAGACTTTTAGGTTAAGTTTAGGGTTAGCAGAATAATTTGACATATACTTGCAAAGTTTAAAAGAGTGTTAGAAGCAAACAGTCTATACAATCTATACAATCAGTCTATACAATCATGGAATTAACATACAATTAAGAATTCAAAAACATTAAGTATATTATTGTATATAGTATGTTTTTTTTTAGTATATATTAGCATGTTGTTTCTCTTTGTAGGAGTATGATAAAGTGAATTTCTTTTCCAAAAGAATATATGCATGAAACTCACTTTTTCAGACACTTAATTAATTAAAGGGGTCATCGGATGCAAACTTCACTTTTTCAAGTTGTTTGAACATTAATGTGTGTTGGCAGTGTATGTACAAATCTACCCTATAATGATAAAAATCCATGCAGTGGTTTTTAATTAATCTGTAAAAATAATATCCCCTTTTTCAAATCGCGCCATTCTCAGATGCCTGTCGGTGTGACCGCTCCCACGACAGTTGATTGACATGAGCTCTTACCTCAGACCAGCTGTCACAGTCCAGTAACTTTCCTTGTTTCGATGCCGAAGCAGGGATGTAATATCTCCGATTGAGTGATTGAGGTGTTGTGTTGCTGCATGTAATAATGAACATAGTGGTAGTCATTTACTCCTGACATCTGAGCCGCTGAAGATGCAGTGGATTACATTTGTTTGTGAATGGAATGCACCTCCCGATCTGCATGTATCCGTCTATGTTCACGCGAATCATTCGTGATCCAGCTTCACTTACAGCAGAAGTGTGTATAAGCCTGTTTTTATGAATCTTTGCGATCGCCTTTCCTTATAACGTGGTAGTTAGGAAGTTTAGCGGCTAAACGGCTAAATGCAGCTAATGTAAACAAGCTCGTCATTCCACAGAGAGAAGAGAGGGGCGGGGCGAGCAGAGCTCATTTGCATTTAAAGGTACAACCCCTTAGAATGAGATGATTTTTGCAGAGCTCATTTTGACAAGGTAAAAAGGGTGTTGTTTTACAAAACCATTCAGAATTTTTAAACAAAGTATATTAGAGACTTTTCATTGAGACCCTAAAGAATCATATCAACTTGTGGAAAATGGGCATCCGATGACCCCTTTAAAAGTCTTAATTACAAAAAGTATTTTTACAGCATGAAGTATGATTACAGCAAACTTAAACTGTATGTTTTTTTTTTTTTTAAACTGTTTCATTTTTACTAAATGTGTATTTAATTCTTTAAAGGAGAAGTTCACTTCCATAACAAAAATTTATAATGTACTCACCCCCTTGTCATCCAATATGTTCATGTCTTTCTTCAGTTGTAAAGAAATTATGTTTTTTGAGGAAAACATTTCAGGATTTTTCTCCATAATGTGGACTTCAATGGTGCCCCCGAGTTTAAACCTCCAAAATGCAGTTTAAATGCACCTTCAAAGGGCTCTAAACGATCCCAGCTGAGAAAGAAGCGTCTTATCTAGCAAAACGATAGATTATTTTCTAAAAAAAAAAACTACAATTTCTATACTTTTTATCCTCAAACGCTCTAGGACTGCCTGAACTCTGTTTTCTTTTCGGTTCAAGACAATTAGGGTATGTCGAAATACTCCCATCTCACTTTCTCCTCCAACTTCAAAATCCCACATCATTGTTTTACCTTTTTTGTAAAGCATTTGAGGTTAAAAAGTATAGAAATTGTATTTATTTTTTATTTTACAATTTAGAAAAACAAAAAACAAAAACAAAAAAAAAACAATAGTTTCGCTAGATAAGACCCTTCTTCCTTGGCTGGGATCGTTTAGAACCCTTTGAAGCTGCATTTAAACTGCATTTTGGAAGTTCAAACTCGAGGGCACCATTGAAGTCCACTATATGGAGAAAAATCCTGAAATTTCTTTACGACTGAAGAAAGAAAGACATGAACATCTTGGATGACAAGGGGGTGAGTATATTATCTGTAAATTTTTGTTCTGGAAGTGAACTTCTCCTTTAATTATGCATAGTGTCAAGACTGTAGCTCAACAACTCAAATAACCACTGTAGCTCATGCACCACACGAAACAAACTACACAAGAGACTTGATGACTCAATAGTCCAAGCATGAGAACACATAAAATACAAATATTACATGAAGTGGTGCATTTTTAACTACAATCACTGCTAGAATTTTCACTTTTCTGAATCTAAAGGCTGGACTGCACTACACTAAAAATCTGAACAGAATTTAAAACACTAAGCATATGACATACGTGTGCTGACTTTGTAAATGGTTATAGAGGAAAAAACTTGGCTTTAAAAACTAAACAATTAAAGATTACACACAAATGTTTAAGTCATTTCAAACAACAAATTCATGCAGAAACTTCTTTCCAGAAGATGCATGACAGATGAAACCAAACATGTATGCATAGGAGCCTGAAGTAATTGGCTCTGTTTTGAGTCATGGAAAAAAAGCGCCTTTGGATTCGGTCTTGGGTGGGTAGACATGGTCAGTGTGCCCTGTATGGACTGCAACAGGGTGTAACATGTTTGATATCCTCAGACTGGATGGTATAGTCTAAATACTGGCTCTGACTTTCAGCAACTAGCATAGACTCATCCAGACTGCAAATCAGAGCAAAAATCACAGCGTATCCTTAAGTATCCTCAACCTATAGCGATGTAATTTGTAATTGTAAAAACATTGTAATTGTAATTGTAAAAACATGCAAAAAACATTACAGTGTTTGCATATTGAATTGTGATCAGTATTTCTTGCATTTGCAATAGCATATATATATATATATATATATATATATATATATAATGTACAATTATTATTATTGTTATTATTATATAATTAAATTAGAAAAATAAAAACAAATCAATAAAGAAATATCACATAATACTACTTCAAAATAATATTTACATATATTATATATGGTTTCAAATACTTGCCAAATCAGCTTTTTACTTGCATTTGGTGCTTGATGAGTGTTAATTTTAAACCCTGGCTGCAACAGTTGACTTCATTTACATGTAGTAATTATGTAGTAAAATCATGTAGTAAAAATTATAGCCTAATCTCACCTAAACTTTCAGCAATTTTATTTTGCTACATTGCTAACCCTGATATTTCCTTTGGGAAATGCAAATCTAGTTGAAACTGATATTTCCCTTGACTCCATCTGTCATCTAAGATGACACTTTTCGCTGATCTTTTTTTCTGATTTTGCCTTATACATAAAAGGATTCAAGCAATGTTGCCCTAAATTTTGGATAAAAAAACAAAGTAACTTATTATAAGGCAGCATTATTTTGGTGCCTGCTGTTTGGAACAGTCATCACGAGTGCATACCTAAACACGTTGCCTAGGTGGGTGGTTTTCATGTCATTTCATATGCTCTCTGTTTCCTCTGATTTGTTTTGCTGTGAAGAATTTTCTCTTCAGCTCATTCCTGTCAGTAAAAAATCATGATCTCTGAGTCTCCTGGCCCCTGCAAACCCAGTGCCTCTCCTGTGCTCTCTCAGTGTTTTGATGGAGGTGAGCAGCAGGAACTGGCACGCAGCACTTCCTGCAGTGGAGCCCAGGGTCACTCACTCAAACACAGCACTCATCTTCTCTCTGCTTCTTTGTTCTTCGGGGCATAGCACACTCACCTTGACTTTCTTTCTATCTTTCGTTTCCCCTCTTGTCCTCTCTTACACAGCCCAAAGCATGATTCCTTTCATCCCTCTTTTACCCTGCTCTTTCTTTATCAGTCCTTTCTGTCTCAATTTGTTCCAGGACAAGCTTCTGTCTCTGATCTGACTCTTCTGCATATCTCCATCTGACAGCAGGTCTTTATTTCTGTCTCCCTGCCTGATGCATGTTGGCCATGTTCACGCTATAAAGTTTTAGGAGTGACAAATGCATTTATTTGTGGATGTGAATCCCCCTGTGGATGTGAAGTTATCGTTGTGTGAGTACAAAATAAAGAAGTCACTCTTTTGGCTACAAACATCTGTAAGCCAGCATACATTTCAAATAAACAGTGCAAATACTCACACCACAACTAAATACAGAAATGTGCTGCAAATACTCACACCACAACCAAATACAGAAACGCACTGCAAATACTCACACCACAACCAAATACAGAAACATGCTGAAAATACTCGCAACACAAACAAATTAAAACAGAAATGAGCTGCAAGTACTCAGAATACAACCAAATTCAGAAATGTGCTGCAAATACTCGCATTCAATAAAATACAATGTTTGCATTCCACATAATAGCTGTAAATTTAATATACAGAAATGCGCTAAAAATACACTCGCAACACAACCAAATTCAGAAACACGCTAAAAATATTCACAACACAACCAAATACAAAGAGGCACTGAAAATACTAGCAACACAGCCAATTACAGAAACACGCTGTAAATACTCACAACGCAACCAAATACAGAAACGCACTGCAAATACTCACACCACAACCAAATACAGAAACGTGCTGCAAATACTTGCAACACAACCAAATACAGAAATGTGCTGCAAATACTCACACCACAAACAAATACAGAAACGTGCTGCAAATACTTGCAACACAACCAAATACAGAAATGTGCTGCAAATACTCACAGCATAACCAAATACAGAAACACACTGCAAATACTCGCAACACAACCAAATACAGAAATGCAGAATAGCAATTTTGTTGCTAAATTTATCAGCTTTTCAAGCTACCAAAGAAACTTTTTTTTAACAAAAGCACCTAGCAACAAATGTAGCTTTTTTAAAATTTATTTGGCAATATTTAGCAACTTTTAAAAGTTATTCAAACGATAAAAAGCACACATTTTCCATCTAAATTACACAAAAAGTGGAAACCAAAGATGCCTAGCAGTATGCACATCACATGAATTAAGTTATTTGCAATTGTTCAGTTTAATAATAATTTAATTAACTGTTTATTTATGATACACCTTGTTAGTAGCTATTACCTGCGATTTTTGATCAGTTAGAAAAATATCTAGAAAAATAGAAAAGGCACTAGTAATTTTCCAGTACATTATTCATTATCCATTATCTGTTGTAGTCCTGTAAACTGAAAACACAAAATACAATGCATAATTAAAAATGAGGGTTAAAAACCTGTGAAAGAACATCAATACAGAAAATTCCTTCATATTGTGCCCTATTTTTACAGACTCTTCTTTGTATTTGCGTTGTGTGACTGCATGATGACGTCGTCGCACAGTGACATCACAACATCATTTAGCAACAAATCCATCTTCCTTTAGCAACTTACCCTGAAAATTAGTTGGCAACACTGATTGCAAATACTCACAACACAACCAAATACAGAAACGCACTGAAAATACTCACAACACAACCAAATACAGGAACACGCTAAAAATACTCACAACACAACCAAATTCAGAAATGCGCTTAAAATACTCACAACACAACCAAATACAGAAACATGCTGAAAATACTCGCAACACAAACAAATTCAGAAATGAGCTGCAAGTACTCCGAATACAACCAAATTCAGAAATGTGCTGCAAATACTCGCATTCAATAAAATACAATGTTTGCATTCCACATAATAGCTGTAAATTTAATATACAGAAATGCGCTAAAAATACACTCGCAACACAACCAAATTCAGAAACACGCTAAAAATATTCACAACACAACCAAATACAAAGAGGCACTGAAAATACTAGCAACACAGCCAATTACAGAAACACGCTGTAAATACTCACAACGCAACCAAATTCAGAAATGTGCTGCAAATACTCACATCACAACCAAATACAGAAATGCACCAGAAATACTCACAATACAACCAAATACAGAGGAGTGCTGCAAATACTCACAACACAACCAAATTCAGAAACGCGCTGAAAATACTCGCAACACAACCAAATTCAGAAATGTGCTGCAAATACTCACATCACAACCAAATACAGAAATGCACCAGAAATACTCACAATACAACCAAATACAGAGGAGTGCTGCAAATACTCACAACACAACCAAATTCAGAAACGCGCTGAAAATACTCGCAACACAACCAAATTCAGAAATGAGCTGCAAATATTTCAACAACCAAACACAGAAACACGCTGCAAATATGCATAACACAACCAAATAGAGAAACACACTGAAAATACTCGCAACACAACCAAATTCAGAAATGATCTGCAGATATTCTCAACACAACCAAATATTCTCAACACAACCAAATACAGAAACATGCTGAAAATACTCGAAACACAAACAAATTCAGAAATGAGCTGCAAGTACTCACAATACAATCAAATTCAGAAATGTGCTGCAAATATTTACAACACAACCAAATTCAGAAATGCCCTGAAAATACTCACAATACAGTAACCAAAGTTACGAGCATTGGTAGCACATGTTCTATCAAACAGATGAAGATGTTTTCTTAATTTACTGGTGCTTTTTCTATTTGTGTGTGTTTTCTTAAGTTGCAGCATGTTGCATTCTCTCAGCCACCGTACTAAAGTGTACCTGTGTGTTTTTCGCCAGAGTACTTTTTTATTACAATTAACAATATCCAGTGTAAAGGTCTTTCTTCATGTGCTCACAAGGAAAATAATGCTGAAAATAAGTTGCTAAAGTTCATAACAATTGTTCATTTAACAATTTAAATGACAATAAATGTGCATCTGCTGTTTTATGTTTTCTCTAATTAAAACAGTTGACCGATTTAGGTCACTGTACTTAGGTTTTTGAGATTGGTTTTGTACATATGTGGATTTCAGGAAAATTTGTCACCTTTTGAATTATTCAGAAGTAAATCGTAGAATGTGAGATTCTACGTTTCAGCTTGTGATTGCTGAATCACAGTTAATTATTTTCCTTTGCTCACTCTCTCTGAGCATGTTTTATTCTCAGAGGACAAGAGAGCAGCAGTGTTATTGAAGGCTGCTGCTTCTATAAATAATGGAGGTATACAAATGATTATAACCTCTAAGTACATATGTACTCTACTCAGACAGGTCAAAATAATAAACCAAAAAGTGAACAGAGCTGGGCGAGGTAAGGCTGTTCTAATGGTTGCTGACACCCTGGAGCTTACATCTCTGAAAATGTCGAGGCGAATTTTCAAATAGGCGCTATCTTTATAAACAAACCACATATTTGAAGTTTAAACAACTACAAAAAAAAAAAATTTTGAAACTACATTCCATAACACAACAACTTTAGTATTTGGTCACACAATTTGGTCACGCTTTATTTCAAGGTCCAATTCTCACTATTAACTAACTATTAACTATGACTTTTGCCTCAATAAACTCCCAAATTTCTAGTTAGTAAGTTGTTAAGTTTAAGTATGGGGTACAATTAAGAGATCTAAAATATGGCCAATATGTATAAAACCTGCCAATATGCCTATATGCATGCTGGTTAATATTGAAAATTGGTCCTTTATTAAGTGAAAATTTGTGCTTTGCTGTTCGGTTTACTAGTTTGGCACGGGCTTTTCTGGACCATTCACATGAGATATACTCTAAAATAGCTGCAAACCATTCTCAGAGCCCTGAAATGAACATAGTTAGACCCATGTTCAACATTCAACTGAAAGCACCTTTGTGGAAAAATGACTGCTTGTCAAAGGTTGTGCTGACTTTGCAGAACCCATGATATTTCCAGAAAACACCTCAGTAGGACATTTCTCACACAAATAAATTCTGACATATAGAATGTATTTGAGCATCAGTACACACTTACCAACTGTGTTGTGCTAAAAGACCCTTCACACTGAGCAGGGAACAAAATCTGGTGATTATGTAACAAGTGCATCTCTTTCTTTCGACACCAGCTCCTGCTTAATTGCTCCTGATTAAATTGATTCTTCTTCTTGTACAGGTAATTTGCTTCAGAGGTGTCTGCTAGGGCTGGAGAAAGAGTGAGCCGCAGAAGAACAGTAATGTGCTGTAAATCCGCCTTAAACCTCAGCTGCCCTCTGGCTTAGGACAGACGTAAAAAGAAATGCAATTATAAATTATTCAAAACGCTTTCAATTTAAAGGTGATCCACCGATCCTGGTGATACATCATACAGAATTGAGATTGATGTCATTCAGTCCACTGAACTTCAGCCTACAGCACTGTTACTGCTTTTTTAACATACGCTGTACCATGGTAAAACTAGGCCTAGTAGTCTTGTACAATTTAAATACCATGTGCTATTTGCATTTAGTTTCATTTAGTACAATATTATATCTGTAGCCTTAATAGCTTCTTACCATTTTAACTGGGTTATCTCATAGTAAAAAGGCAACTTAGCAAGAATTTATTTATTTATTTTTTTAAATATGTAGATCTTGAATACGTTAATGTCATTATGACACCTTGTGAAATATGACAAATCAAATCAAGACAATAAGTGAACCATTTTAAAGCTCAATGTGTTATTGGCTACAGTAAATATCAAACTGACTGTATGTGGAATTAGCTTGATCTGGCCTTTTTGTGACAAAACATGATGCTAATGGACACATACTACACTGTAAAACAAACAAAAAACTATTAAAAAAGTTGTTTCAACTTAAAAAAGTAAGTGTTTGTGCTGCCTTAAAAAGTTTACTCAACTCAAATATCTAAGTTTTCATGTAGTACATCTCAACATTTCATATTGACTAAACTTAAAATTTCAAGGCAGCACAAACACTTACTTTTTTAAGTTACTTTTTTTTTTTTTACAGTGTATGTTTAACTGTTTGCAGTGTTGTTGTTTACTTGCCCATTTTATTAAATGATTATATATATATATATATATATATATATATATATATATTGTACTTTATAAAGTATTTTAACAGAATGAATGAATAAATAAATAAATAAATAAAGAGTCAGTTGATGCATGATCAGTTGAGCCAGTGATTTTAGATATTTTTTCCATTGGAGCAAAGACTGATTCTCATTGGAAAACAAGCTTTAAACATCATTTTGGGTCCAGTCCAGATGCTGTGCTTCACTGGTCTGGCTCCTCATTATCATCAGCATCATGAGTGCTCTTTGCATAGGGAAAATGATGGACAGCAGGAATTCATTTTCTGCAGCTGTATGCAGATATAAAGTCTTAGTTGAAGTTGAGTTAAAATCAACAATCAGCTTTTTTTTTTTTTTTTTCATTCAAGTGAAATAACCACCAATGAAGAGTCTGAAATGAACCAAAACTGACTCTAACATCTGACCTTACTAAGGCATTACCCCATGCATAACTGAATCAGTGTAAATCACATCCTCAGCCTCTTGAATTGGACCAATGTCACTTCCCATATTCTGATCTGAGACGTGTATCCTTAGGGAAGGGCTGCCACGTTTCCCCTTCCTTCTCCAAAGCAGACAGGCCGTAATATAGCAGAACCACCAATGCCTCCTGCCTGCCTTGAATGGCTGTTTTCTCTGTGATTTATAGTTATCAGCAATGCTGATCAAGGTCGAGCGTGCGGCTCATTTTTCACCACCTGCTGTCAGAACCCAGAGCGTGAGCCGGCTAGCCACAGGAAAGCCTGCCCCGAGCAGCCACATTAAAGAACATGATGCTTTATTATACAGCCATGGCTGTCCATCATAAAGCTGAAAACACACATACTGTACTGGTCAGATACACAGGATCATCCATCCATTTACGCTTGCAAAGCTGGTGTTTGAGTAAATTTTGTGTAAATGGGGCCCGCGGGGAGATCATTATGTCAAACTAGAAAAGTTTGCTTCAAAAAATCATTTTTCAGATACATGTATTGAAAACTGAAAATGTGAAATTTAAAAAAAGTGTACAATGTCAGGGTAAAATGTGGTGAATTAGGGTCATACATTTTCCTACTGATCACAAAACCATATTTTGCATTGTATTTATTACATGTATTTCATATGGAAGCATCTTTCCTCCACTGTTTGAAAAAAAAAAAAAAAAAGTAATTGGGACTTTACCTTACAATTCTGACTTTTTTCTTACAAATATGAATTTATAACTTACAATTCTAAGAAGAAATTACCTATTTATTCCATGGCCAAAAATTGTGAGATGCAAACTCAGCATTGAAAGAAAAAAAAAAATTAAAATGATGAGATGTAACCTTTCAAGTGTCACAAAGAATCCTTCAGAAAGCATTCTAATATGCTGATTTAATAGTTCTCTACTGAATAAAAGTATCAGTTTCTTAATAAAAGCAAATTACCCTGTTGAAAAATCCAGCACATGCTAGTTAGGTATGTTTTGAAGCATGGCTGCTGGTTTAAGCTGGTCCTTAGCCGGTTATGAGCTGGTTTAAGATGGTTCTTAGCTGGTCATGTGCTGGTCCTAAGCAACTGAAACCAGCTACTGAAACTTAAACCAGCTCAGGACCAGCTAAGGACCATCTTAAACCAGCTCAAACCAGCAACCATGCTTCAAAACATACCTTAGGCAGGGTTCACACTAAAAGATTTTTAAAGGGGTCATCGTATGCCCATTTTCCACAAGTTGATATGATTCTTTAGGGTCTTAATGAAAAGTCTATAATATATTTCGGTTAAAAATTCTCAATGGTAGTGTAAAACAACACCCTTTTTACCTTGTCAAAATCAGCTCTGCAAAAATCATCTCATTCTGGTCGAGGCTACTTTAAATGCAAATGAGCTCTGCTCGCCCCACCCCTCTCTTCTCTCTGCTGCTCTGAGAGATACTTTAGCCACATTTAGCGCATTTAGCCGCTAAACTTGCTAACTAGCACATTATTAGGAAAGGCGTTCGCAAAGATTCATAAAAAAACCTGTATACTCACTTCTGCTGTAAGTGAAGCTGGATCACGAATGATTCGCGCAAACATAGACGGATATAGATCGGGAGGCGCATTCCCTTCACAAACAAATGTAATCCATTGCATCTTCAGTGGCTCAGATGTTGGGAGTGAATGATGACCACTACATTCATTATTACATCCAGCAACACAACACCTCAATCGCTCAATCGGAGATATTCTTGTCTAACTTACATCCTTGCTCTGGCATCGAAACAAAGAAGGGGGACTGTTACAACTGATCTAAGGTAAGACGCTCATGTCAATTAACTATCGTGGGAGCGGCCTCTGTTGGTTGTTTCGCCACAATGACAGGCATCTGAGAATGGCTCGATTTGAAAAAGGGGATATTATTTTTACAGATTAATTAAAAACCACTGTGTGGATTTTTATCATTATAGGGTAGATTTGTACATGCACTGCCAACACACATTAATGTTCAAACAACATGTAAAAGTGAACTTAGCATTTGATGACCCCTTTAAAATCTTATAAGATCTTCAAAATTTGAGAGACCACAAACATGAGAACCAAAAAAATCCTAGAATAAACCATTTTGCTCCTATAGTGTGTGGTGACAGCACACCACACACCAACAGATTTTCAACCAGAGTCCTGAATGTGAACATGGGAAATCTCACGAAATCTCTCGAGACTTGAGAATAAGCGTCACACAACAGTTCTATAAGAGCTTTATTTCAACAAGACAGTTTGTCTTTGCCTTATTTTTATTCATATTGAAATCAACTAACAGACAGTATTGTTTGGAAAAAGGTTTTGTTAATACCTAATCAATATTTACTGTAATTACAAAAATGGTTAAGGAAGTATCATTTAAAATTATACACAGGATTTATCCAGCAAAATATTATTTTAAAATTTAAATCTGATATTGATTTAGTTGCTTCTTTTGTGTTAGTTGCCCTGAAACTGGTACATTTATTTTGGCATAGCTCTTTTGTAAAACTATTTTGGCAAAATGTCTGTGATTTTATTGTACAAAATAATGATAATCATTTTGTTTTGTTATGGACATTTGTATTGCATTATTTATTCCCTGCAGAACAGCAAAGAAATGCACAGTCACGTTTACATGATAAATCTTATTTTTTTTTTCATATTTCACCTATTCATATTCATTAGTTCTCCGGAAAAAAAAAAAAAAAAAAAAAAAAAAAAAAAAAAATATATATATATATATATATATATATATATATATATATATATTTTAGGAAGGAAATGCAGCATTACAATGATACTATACAATTTTCTATGAAGCAAAAAGCAATTAAAACGGTGAAAGTTTGAAAATTCTTTAATATTTATTCTATAAAAACAAGGCTTTGGGTGCATGTGAATCCTGCATCTCTGCTATCCAAATCCTTTTGAGCTGCACCATGACTGCATTTGTTATGCTTTCGTCTTCTGTCAGCTCGCTTTCTGATTGGATATTGTTGCGTTTCACGTGATAATCTGCGCGTCTGTCCTCGGGGTTCCCCCCACACATCAGGATTTCCGATCGTAAATATTCAACATGTCGGAAAGGGAGAAATCGGCCCAAAATCAGCCCGATTATCTTGTGGTGTGTACCCAACTTAACCAGCATAGGCTGGATTTTTTCAACAGGGTATGCTGTACTTTTGTGGTTGCAGGACAACTCAAGTATTTTTGTATCCTCATCAAAGCCAATTTTTAGAACATTTTTATCTGTGTTAATTTTGGACCCTAAACACTGTACCAAAGAGTAATAATGTTCAGATATCTTACTGAAAGCACTATGATTACACACATCAACTCACTGATAATCAGTCTCAAGTCGCACAGACACATTTCCCTTTAGTCTTCAAGGCACTCAACTGTGATTCACAGGATACATAAACCTCATGGGTATTTGATCGGGACTTCTTTCTCAACCTCTGTGTACAGATACAATTAACAACCCCCATAATTCTCATCCAGCCAATACAGTGTGAAACTCCATGTTTTACAAGTCAATCACTCTGCAGAGTCTCGTAAAGCTGTTCAAATATTAGGCAGGTGCCTACTGAATCTATATTTTATAGCAGTCTAGCTCATCTTTTGAATCAGGGTAATTGTTGCATGGAAGTTTAAAAAAAAAAAAAAAAAAGGTTTATTGATGTGCACGCATCAACTGCATGTGATATGGGTGAAACAGAAGGTGTGAGAGCTAATCTAATTAAGATCTGATTGAGAGCGGAGGTCACCTCCCACAGACAACACACAAAGAGAACAAGAGATTATTTGTTATGAAAATACATGCTGGCAGCTGCATCACACACTATATATGAATATAACCCCACATCTCACCAAATCATCTCTTTGTTGTCTGTTTTTCTGTTTATCTTTCACCCTGCCCACATGGGGCACATCTGCTGATGTGATAACAGTGTTTAATTTAATAGTTTTTTGTTGTTGTTTTTTTGGAACATTATTCTTCAAATTTTGTCCATATTTTATCATGTCATATTTATTTTTTATATTTTACTCAAACTAAAATGATATCTAAAATTACAAAAACGTTCAAAATTAACCAAATATTCCAACATTTTATATATTATTTAACATAAACATATCATGTGAACGGTTTTGAAATAGCATTATAATGAGCACACTATTATAATACAATATTGCAAATTCTTCATGCTCTAGAGATTCAGTGTCTGCATTTTAGTAAATTGTTATCTGTTAATTGTTAAATTGTGCATGTTTACGTGACAAACATTTTGCATTACTTATACTCGAAGAAATGTTTGTAAAAACAGGGCTCAATGTGGCGTGTTAACATGGAGGAATTTTCTATTTTGATTTTTCACAGGTGTTTCACAGTGCCTTGCAAAAGTATGAAGTAACCCTTAATTTTTTTTTCTTCACATTTTATGTTGCAGCCTTATGTTAAACTGCTTTAAATGACCTTTTTTCCACATCAATCTACACTCCATATACCATAATGACAGCACAAAACAGGTTTGTAACAACTTTGCAAATTTATTAGAAATAAAAAACTTAAATTATTCCATTGCATAAGTATTCATACCCTTTTCTGGGACACTTGGAATTTAGCTCAGGAGCATTCATATCACTTGTAGATGTTACTACACTTTGAATGGAGTTAAACTGTGACAAATTCATTTGAATGAGTATGATTTAAAAAGGCACACACCTCTCAGAAAGGGTCTAAAAGCCAAAAAAAAAAAGTCAAAATACCTGCCTGTAGAGCTCAGAAACAGGCTTGTGTCAAGGCACAGATCTGGGGAAGAGTTTAGAAAAAAAATCTGCTGCACGGACAGTTTACCAAAGCATGTAGCCTCCATTATCCATAATGGAAGAAGCTTGAAACAACTAGGTCTCTTCCTAGAGTTGGGCTCTTGGCCAAAATGAGCAACTGATGGAGAAGGGGCTTGGTTATACTGGTGACCAAGAATCTAATGGTCACTTTAGTTGAGCTCCATGATCATATATGCAGATGAAAGAAACTTATAGAAGGACAAACATCACTCCACCAACCCGGTCTTATGACGGTGTGGCCAAACTCAATTCTTTCCTCAGTGAAGACACATGAATATCTTAGAATTTGCAAAAAAAAAAAAAAAAAAAAAAAAAAAGCACCTACAGGAGCCTCAGAGCGTGAGAAACAAGATTCTCTGGTCTGATGAACCTCAATTCTAAGCATCATGTTTGAAGGAAATCAAGCACTGCTCATCACCTGCAGAGTAGCATCCCAAAAGCAAAGTGTGCTGGTAGCAACCTCATGCTGTGGGGCTGTTTTTCAAGGGTAGGGACTGAGGGACTCATTAGAATAGAAGGAAAGCTCAATGCACTGAAATATTGAGATAACCTTAATGAAAACCCAGTCCAGAGCATTCAGAACCTCAGACTGGCAGAAGGTTTATGTTCCAAAAGGACAATGACCCTAAGCACACAGCAAGAGTGGGTTATAGACAACTATGTAAATGTCCTTGCGTGGCTCAGCCAGAGCCTTGGCTTGAACGCAATCAAATATTTCTGGAGAAACCTGAAATTGTCTGCCAGTCCCCATCCAAGCTGACAAAGAAGAGGTGAGGAGAAGAATGGCAGATAATTGCCAAATGCAGATGTGCAAAGCTTGTATCTTCATACCCAAAAAGACTTAAGGCTGTAAAGGTGCTTCAACTAATTATTGAGGTATGAATACTTATGCAATGTGCTTATTTCAGTGTTTTATTTTTAATACTTTTGCAAATTTGTCACAAATCTGTTTTCTGCTTTGTCATTATGATACATGGAATGTAAAATGATGTGGGGAAAAAAGTAAAACAGTTTAACATAAGGCTGCAACATAACAAAATGTGAGAAAAATGAAGGGGTATCAATACTTTTGCAAGACACTGTACGTGTATTTTGAATTATGTTTTTGCCTTACATTTACACTTATGCATTTGGGAGATGCTTTTATCCAAGTGACTTGCATTGCATTGATCAGTTCATGCATTCTTCAGGAATTGAAGCCATGATCTTAGGTTTGCTAACGCCATGCACCACAGTTTGAGCTACAGGAATGCATTTTACTGTAAACGCATTTTATTGCTTAATGGTTTAGGGTTAAAGAAGGTGACCGTAAAATTAACAGATAATGTCCTAGCAAAAAAAAAATCACCAATATCTTTTCCATTTTTCTTTTCACAGTGTTCCAGTTCACTTGTGCGTTTGCGCCATTTAGAGCAGAAAGTTGTAACATTACATTTATGTTGTGTAAATATGTCAATGAAGTCAATGAGTCAATGAAGCTGCTAACAAAGATTGCTATAGATTCTTTTATTCAAATAAAGACTTGACATTTCATTCACACTTTTCGATTTTATAAACTATAAACTATAAACTAACTATTAACCATGACTTTTACCTCAACAA